>JAHPZR010022848.1:0-7500 GCA_019787425.1 Platygyra sinensis | reverse complement strand
ATACGAATTCAGGGTGAACAACTATACGTAATTCTTTGTTTTCTTGTAACATAATCATATTCCATTTAATTTAACATTTCCCTTCCTTCTGAGGTTTTAGTTTCATCAGATAAAAGACCCTATAGGAACTTGACATCTCACAATGTTTTAGCTCCACAGGGTTCTTCTTATTGTGATAGAGCATGTTTGAATTTCCAAACTTTTGCGTTGTGTGACATGAAAATGGCGGCCCGAGAAGGCTTTCGCGGAGGTCAAAAGAAGAGTTATCGCTTTAGTTTTTGCTAACTAAACAGTGCTTTCACTAGAAGAAGCATTTATTTCAATATGTCGAATCTCTGGAGCAATAATTTTTTGTTTCAATACCAGAACTCAGTGACAGATGTTTTTGTTACTTTACGGTCACCATGTTTGTGTCCCTCCGAAGGGCACAAACATGGCGTCTCCATACAAAGCTCTATAAATTTGGGTGACACACTTCTGCAAATAACTCCCGAATGAAAAACAGCAGAGGCCTGATATTTGGCGAGGTTGTATATATATCAATCATCTATCGTATCCAAGATTATTGACTTTACTCATTGAATGGTTACGATTTTTAGTTTTGATCACATGACTGGTGAAAACTGAGAATATTAATCGTTGGGTTTGAATTTCAGAGATAATTTTAAAAAGTGTGAAACAGATTGAAGGATAGATAAAATCTAGACAAATGTGCTATAAATAAAACTTAAAATAACGAATTGGCGACATTCTGTTGTACCTGTAGATTGGAATGTCTTTGTTTGAATGGCTGTCAAGCTGTCAGCGATCAATCTATTAAGTGTGTGGCAAACAAACATGGCAAAACGTAAGTTTCTTGGTGTGATTTATCTTTCATGTACAGTGTACCCACCTGTAAGTACTTCTTTGTTACAGTATACATAAACCTGCATGACCATGTACTGTACATGTGTAACAATGTGGTGGATGAATATGGTGTACTATTGTTGCCATGGGGACCATTATGCTTTGCCTAGTGCAAGGCACTTTCCTCTGACAATGCTTCTTCTCAACTTACTAGGATTTGGCATAAATTACATAATACTGGGCATATTAGGTGGTTTGAGTATTAGAGGTTCATGTTGCGATAGCCAGGGAGGAAGCCATCTTTTTCAGACTCCGAAGATGACTTCCACTCAGGTTCTTGAAAGGTCAGTCACCAACAACAGTTTTCTTCGGAGCTACACGCTGTACCCTCATCCGTTTGATCACACTATACAGACCTATACAAACTTCTTAATGCTAGGTGATACCACTTGAATTTAAGTTTTCTTGTTTATTAAAGTACTAGTACTCATGTGGCCTGGTGTCCAGTCGTTTCGATACAAAACGAAGTCGATTCGATACACATCCAAATTCGATTTCATGCAATCTCCATTTACCAGAAGGTGTTTCATAAAGGAATTTTTCCGTTCCTTCGCTCCCCATACTGTTAGACTTTTCCTCCATCAAAAATGTTTTACTGCATTCATTACGTTTTACGTGTAAAATAGCTCTTTAAACCGAACGTTTTTTCTCAGTATCTACTGCCCAGTTGTATGCGTTAATGCGTGAACGTTTCTGTACTTATCTAATTAGGATAATAAATCACTGAACATAGTGCGAAGACAAAAAGACTCCTTTATCATTGAAGCGTGTATCGAATAGACTTTTATTTGTATCGAGACGACTTTGAATAGAAACAACCGTTACACTATTTTACAACCTGTTTCAAGAGTACATACATGAATCATACTTAACCAATAGAACATTTTTTCCGTGTTAACATGGCCTCATCTAAACATGAGGAGGGTTGGGAGTATTCGAGACAGTTATGCAAACCCGAGACGTAGTCGAGGGTTTGCATAACCTTTGAGAATTCTCCCAACCCTCCGAGTGTTAAGATGAGGCTCTGTAAACACGGAAAAAGTGCTATATTGCTTTTATAAAATATTCTTTAAAATACGCGCAAATCTGAAACGTCACAACCGTGTTTACGTACTCTCATCTAAGCACACCTATCGACCAATGAGAGCGCGCGTAGTGGCTCAGTTGTTTTGTAAAAGATGTTCTGCTCTTCAGGCTGAGGATCTTTGAAGTGTTTGGTTGCTTTAACATCACTCCAGCAGGGATAAGAATCCTTGGTCAGACCTGCAAACACCTGCAAACTTTGAACATTGGGCAGTGTTATAAGGTACGTACAGACTGTACATCAAGTGAATATTGTCCATGGGCCCGTTTGTAAGTGAGGAAATGACTTCGCAGGCGAACAATAAAAGAAATAACATGATATTTTACGGGCAGTCTAGTTTGATGCTACATGTACCACGGTGAGAAAACTGGCACGAAGTTATAACATTCGAATCTTTTTTTCCATGCTACATCATGTTCACTAAGGTCTTATCATAAGCAAAAACAACTTACAAAGAAGAGTAATTTGTAGATAACTGGCCTCTCGTTAGAAAAATTTCTTAAAAACATAGGCTGGTTTCTTACTTTAAAATAGTCGCGATCTTTTGAGTTATTTTGACCATCAACGAAATATCACTGACACTTTACAAAGATAGAAAAACACCAAGCGTTTGCTGAAGGTTTTTGATCATGATTTGTGTTTAGGAAAACTTGAAACTGCGGTAAAATATTCTTATTATTTTGTGATAGAACTTTCATGTAACCATTTTTCTTTCTTTTTTTTTTATCACAGATCACTGACTCTGCCATAGGTACCTTGGTATCTAATCTCCAAGAACTGGAGAACCTTGATCTGCGGGGATGCAAACAGGTATGATTATTCACCTTTTTAGAAACGCTTATATCTATTAGCTTTTCTTAGGGCAAGACCGTTTTAAGGTGATGTTACACGGAACGATTTTTTTACGTCGATTGTTAATCCATATGTTACAGGAGACAACTTTTGACGCAACCATGTTGCGGTAACGGTATGTCACACGAGAACGATTTTTAACGCACCATGTACAATTCGAGGTAATTCGGGCAACAATGTTGCAGGTTTTTTGATCGTTTTCAAAAACGTACCGCAACGAGATGTTGCGTTAAAAGTCGCCCAGTACGCTGTGTTACACGACATTGATTTTTTACGCAACAATGTTGCGTTAAAAATGGGCTTGTGTAGGAAGCAAAGCTTTGAGATAGTACAATTACCTGAAGTTAGCGTGACGGGCAGAAAGGAAAACACATTTTGTGGGAAAAAAAAGGGAACAAAGTCAAGAAAATCAAAGTCAACAAATCAAGAAAATCAGTGCGCTAGGAGAGATGCAAAGAAACGACTAACAACAAGTAGACTCCCTCAAAGTCCTGCCTTGTTGTACAGTAGTTAGTCCCGGCGTGAAGGACCTCCTGTCGCTTGTCGCACTCAGGGTTTGAACATCGTGGACTTTTTTTTCTTCGCGCCGCGTTCACCTTTCACAGCAAGTCTATTGAACAAGGAGTAACGGGAAATGCAATGTGCCAAGCGGTAGCCTCTTCCAGGCGTTCATTAGTTGGGGCTCAGCGCGGAAAACAGCGCACGAAAAAAATAAAAATGCGCGGCGAGAGGAGTCGCTTTTTTTATTTTTTCGCGCGCTGTTTTCCGCGCTGAGCCCCAGCTAACTGAATGCCTGTAAGAGGCTAGCCAAACGGAGAAAGTTATTGTTTTCTGCCAATTACTACTTTGGTTCGAATTAATACATGTGACAGTTTTTTTTTTAAGACGCCTCTTTGTTAGTGGGGCTTAGAAATTAATGCTCGACTTAGCGCGAATTTTTTGAAACTATACTCATTTCATGAAGATTGTCCTCGAGTCAGCCAATTTCTTGCTAGAGCCATTGACATCTCTAAGACATTTAGTGAACCTGGTATCTCAGGCCGTTGTAAGAGCCGTACAACATTATACTGAGGTCACTTGAATTTCTCTCTCATTACCCGTGTGCTTTTCTTTGTATCAGGAGACATAATCTATTATGGCTCCTTTTTATATTGAGATCGTCAGGAGAAGTCAGTTGTTGATCAGATTAATTTATTCTCAGGTTCGTGATTCAGCTGTCAAGAAGATCGTGCGTCACTGTCCACTTATCACCACTCTTGCGCTTGCTAACTGTCCACTCATCACGGATGTGTCTTTAGCAGAAATTGCCACAAATCTCCCCAGAATAAGGTAAGACTGTGCCCCAAGAAACGTTTGCCGCAGTAGCTCCTTTCCCTCTTCATTGGGCTGTACTATTTTTTAGTTATTTGTGCTATTATCCTACAGATCTCTGGATATATGCGGTTGTTCTAATGTAAGTGATAATGGCATCTGTACACTGTCCAAAAGCTGCCATAGACTGGAGCTGTTAGACTTAACGTCTACTGGAGTTGGTCACAAGAGGTTGGTTACAAGTGTTTTATGGTTAGTTGATTACTAACTTGATTTTGACAACTAAGGTAAACTAACCGCTGTTGTCGCGATCAGGGACGGTCTAAAGCGACCAGTATTTTTTCCATCTACTGTATCTCTCCTAAGCTACACGCGCATCCCACGTGGAACGCCCGTGAGAATGGTAGCCAATGTTGGCGCATTTCATGCGCATGTGAACAACATTTACTTGTGTTTTTTTCCTTTTCAGCGTCTTGTCGCTTGCTAACTACTGCAGTCAGAGCTTGTGTAATTTGAAGCTTAGTTTCTGTACGGACATTTCTGAAAACACCGTGGTTCATCTCGCTAAACACTGCAAAAGGTAGGTGTCACAAGGCGTTCCCCATCAGTTGCGTATCAGTTTCGTTTTTCTTTCTCCTTTATTGTCGAGTAAAGTCCCTAGAACGGGAAGTTCCTCTACTCATTGCAAACAATTCATTGCCCATACCAGTTCTAAATTCACGTCACATCTTCTCGTAAAATGTCCTATTTCTAGAAAAAATTCGAACCTTTCCTACCGGATAATTCCGTAATACGGACAACTTGTTATGGACAGTTCCCAAAGAACCAAAATTAAAAGTAAATACTGCCTTTACTTTACAACTCGGAAACTGTGAGTATTATGCCTCCGCAGTGTTAAGCACTTAGTGCTTCGAAAACCAAGAGACCAATATGCGATATTGTGTGTACCATAGGTTTATAAGACCTGTTTGCAACGTTCTTCATCATCCACGTACCCCGTCCCCTTGCTTCTCTTCTCTTGTGGTTATAACGTTCAACAGTTTGCAATATTTGCCTTACCTCTCTTTCTTTATCTCTTCAGGCTGACCACACTTCACCTGTATGGCTGTAAGCGGATACGTAACACATCTGACCTCAGATTACTCAACCCCGCGCTCACTATTGAGTGTTAGCTTGTTTGTATGTAATCGATTGACACTGCACTGGGTGGGGAGGATCGAGACGTCGGTGTGTGACATGTCACACATGTCACATAATCGTTGTTGATGCTTGAAATTGCGTTCCTTTGACTCTATTTCGATGTTATTTTTGTATTTTTTTTGTAAACCATCACCTGCTTGGAAAACGTGGAGAGGATTGAAGTCGGTTTTTTTTTCGTACAATTTACCAGGAATCAAGACACGATTTTGCACTTAGTTCAAGTGCTGACAATCCTTTTTCTCCGCGGCTTTGCAGTTATTAATTTTGTTGCTCTGTTCTCTCTAAGCGTTATAGATAGGTTTTGTATATAAGAGGCCAAAAATATTTTAATTTAGCGAGTGATATAAGTAGTAATAATAATTAGATAAACTAGAGTATTATTTAACCAGATACTGTAATATAGTGTCTTACAACAGTGGTGGGATTTTGGGTTACACGGATCACGTGTTTTGCTTAATGAGCAAGTTCGATTTCTTTTGGCTGCTTTGTGTAAATTTCTTATACTTAAACGTTTTTCGGTGTGTTTTAGGAAAAATATTTCCATCTAGTAACTGAAAACGCCTGCAGAAAAAATTCAGTGCATTTTCTTGCCAGTTTCATTATGCTGATTCCTGTTATTACACCTAAATCTGTCTGTCATATCTGTGCACTGCCCGGCAGGACCCCCTCTAGTGTTATTTTCTGCTCACGTACATGCAGACAAAAGAAAAGTGAAGAGCTGATGTAGGATGTGTTATTCACGAGGGAGCAGGGTGTGATTTGGGGGAGGGGATTGTAGGGGGAATTTTGAAAGAAATAAAGAATTTAAAAAATGAAATAGATGTGAGTAAACTAGTGATAATTTTCACACAGCTCTCGTATTCTCAAAACTGAAGAGGGAAACGAGGGTATATGAATGTACAGAAAAGTAATTATTTGAAAAAATTAAACTGAGTGAGGCGAGATTGTTCATTGTGCATTGGTTTTTAATTTAAGTCTTCTGGAACTTTGCCAGTCGTGACTTTTATATCGTATTTTCTGTCTGAACGGATATTGTTTATTGATGTAAGACATTGCAGTGCTTACAAATATTGTTTTCAAGTCATTAATTTCTACTCATTTCACTCTCGAATTAAAGGACTTTGCTGTTCTTTCCTCAATCCTGGGATTCATTTCTGTAAGGAGAAAAATGAACATGTCATGTGATGTAGACATGGTTCTGTCTATCACTAAGGGAAAGTTCATTTAATATGACAAGTGGGGACGGACGGATGAAGATTTTGAAACTCGAAGCTTGAAATTTTAGCAGCCCCCCTCGCTAGCGGTTCAATTTTTTAGAAGCCCCTCTCCTCCTTTGGTAGTAAAAATTTCAGAGCCCCTCTCTTAGCCCAACAATTTTTTCAGACCCCCCCCCCCCCCTTCGGGTGTGTAAAAATTTTCGGAGCCCTCCCCCCTCAATATCTTCATTCCCCCCATTTGTCATATTAGATAAACTTTCCCTAAATAGTTTATTTTTTCTCAAGCAACTCAGCCGTCCAGAATCCCAAATCATCGAATTTGATTGCTTGTGACTGGTTCTACGCAGACATTCTTGGGTTCGTCGCGCAATCTTGCGTGACGAGCCCAAAGAATGTCTGCGTAGGAGGCTACCCACGGGCCGGAATTTTTCCCCGCTGTAACCATCGATTACTGCTCCTAGATTTTGCTCCTAAAATTTAGCGGTCATCATCAATCCTTTACCTTTTTTACGCTTCCATCGACGATTAGCCACCGAACGTTAATCTCTGTTCACTTTAAAATGGCAAAGAAAGTCACCGAGTAAATTCGGTTTAGTGTTGAATTTGTGAAAGTTTGCTTGGTTGTTTGTAGCTTGACGCTGAAATGGCGCGTAATCCTGTGTTTCTCTCGCCCTAAAATTTGAGTCCATCTCGGTCCACTTTACACCTGATCATTGGTGTATTTAGGAGAATTTCTGTGGAATACACTTAACGAATTTCCTTGCTTTCTGCTATGCAAGAAAAGCCAATTTACTGGAGAAAAACAGTGTTATTTGGCGACTTAGGGTCGGTCCGTATAGTGAAAAACTGTGACCTTGGGCTAAAAATGCTGCCCTCTCTTCGGCCTCGGGCAGCATTTTCAAGACCTTGGTCACAGTTTTTCACGATACG
>JAHPZR010022846.1:0-10000 GCA_019787425.1 Platygyra sinensis | reverse complement strand
GTATCTTGATTTCCAGCACCTGAAGTAAGTTACGGATTTAGAAATACTGATCGGCATCAAGGCAAGTTTGAAAAATGCTTTATTTGACATCAATACCAAAGTTGAGCAACTAGTGTCGCCGGCGTTTTCGCCGACAAAATGTAGCAGTGCTGGTTATGAAATGCACATGCATGTCTGCAGTTACTAAATACTCCTCTGTTGTTATCTTGTGAATTCAACCGGTGTACTGGTGTATTAATCTCTTCGGTTTTCAAAATACACATACACACATACCTACACTTGCTTGAAATCTAACCTACTGAAAACAATTAAAAAATGCTGGACTGTTAAAAATCTCCTTTGATCACAGTTCTTTGTTATAGCTTGACCTTCTTACGTTTCGAGTCCCTGTATACATAAAAAAAAACATGTCAGTACCGCGTTTCTATATAGTTTTAAAAACACAAGTGGAAGTTTGGGAGAACGAGAAATGCTGTGAAAACCCGAGTTGTAGGAGAGGGTTTCCACAGCGTTTTTGAGTTCTCCCAAACTTTCACGAGTGCTTCTATAACTCGAACACGGTTAACATGGTTTTTATTTCTTTTAGAAAACACCGCGACGAGAAAAATGAAAACTTGTCAACTTTGATTATCAAAATGAAAATTCTGTTTGCGCGCGCCATCATTACGTCAGCAACTCGTATTGGTTCTCTGTCTCCTTCGAGTTATAGAAACACAATCGATTTTTTAACCAATCGGCGCACCTTCTTGGGACTGTTTTCTAAATCCTAAAGTGGTACTATGATCGAAAAATCATTTCCTTTTTTTTCTTCAGATTCTGAAAGCGTGGTTGCTTAACACTTAGCTGGGCAAAATTTTGAGCTTTGAGTTTTATCCGAAGGCTGTTTATTTTGAGTATAAGTATTGGATTTCAAGGTCCGCGATTACTCACGTTCAAAACTGGCCCATTAGACTTCATAGGGTTGGTTCTAGAGAAAATGATGTCATTTTACTCACCAGCTTAAGATTTCAGCGTGTAAAAGCAATTTATTATATATGCGAAACACGGGTTTAGTCCGAAATTTCCGTGCTGCATATTAATTCAGCCGCGTACACACGCATTGCATTTTCTCCTCGACCCAGCTCTCTCAAGGTTTTCAAGCTAGTAATGGCGGACCAATAAATAAGAAAAGTCAGCTTAAAATAAACAGGTGTCTTTTTAAAATCAGAATTTAAAACTTGGGTCAGTTAGTGTTAAGTTAACATAGTTTTGAAATCCAAAGAATAAGAAGAATTGTTTTTTGGTCGTAATACCACTTTAAGTGGCTGTCCCGCTAACAGCGATCCGGTCAATTTCGGGTCAGACAAAAGTTAGTCTTTTTATTTTTTGGACGAAAAGGACTTAGTGTGTATATACTAAAACCAGTATGTTTTGTTGTAATTTCTGCTTTTCTTTTTTGCTACGCCCCGAAACGACTTCAGCTGTCTGAGGTGAGATTTTTGGTTGATTCAGTAATCAAAATTCGTGACTTTTCCGGATCGCGCTGCCTTAAAACAAGGACGTATTGCTCCATATCGACCAGAACACAGCATTCAGATACATTCGAAGTGCTTTGCACCGAAATTTCGTTACAGTTGGATAAAAATTGGATAACCGCAAAAAATCCAAGATACCTCACTGCGTCGCTTGTGAAAATGAATAAATAATTAGCTATAAGGAAGACTCAAAATATCAAAAGTGGCACCTAAACTAGGTTTAAAATGACATTTACAGCAAAGATCTTTCCATACTCTAACAGATTCTAGAGTTAAACTTGCGGGTATCATCCTTCATAAGACGTGAGCGAACTCTGCAGTTGAACACAAATTACTGCATAATTATGCAAATGTCACGCAATTCGCGGCTAGCGTGATGGCGATTGAATGGAAGCAACCGGATAAGAATGATGCTTGGCAGTCCAGAATTTCCTTTCATTCTGGAAGTATCTTATATGCGTAACTTAGTACCCCTTATATTGGATTGATATTGATGGAAATAGACGAAAGAATGTTTTCAAGTTAATTATGTATATGCCAACACTCACAGCCAGAGCTGAGGGCGGTTGCGAGTTGAAAGCAAACAAGTGGAAAATATTTAGCTAGTGTCTAGATACCCGGCAGCCGGGAAGTGTTTTCAAAATACTCCATACCCGGCAGTCTGAATTTATTCAAGAATTTCCACGGAAAAACTCATCCAATCCTTCTTTAAACTGTAGATCTTTGTTTAGAAATGTCAAGCGATTTCAATTATAATTTTGGCTTTGTAGTTGAGCAAATTTTCGAGCTTAGGCATACTATAAAATCTCGATGTTTCGACACTTAGAAAAAATTCGTACTCTGACCGCGGTGTCAACTCTCAGAGAATAATTTCTACAGAAATTGAAGTGTGAACCCTGTGAGAGTATTCGATATTTGTTTAGAAATGCGAAGCGATTCTAAATTGTGTTTCGCTTTTGTTGTGGACGAGTTCTCTTGGCTTCGGCATACTATAAGAACCTCGACTCACGGGCACAGTTCTTCAAAAACCTAGATAATCCATGAATAATCAATACATTCAATATCCACTAAAATGATCAGTGAAACCTCCCAAGAGTATTTCAGCATTTCGAGCTTTGGTGGGAAGTACGAAGCGAGATTTACAATGTTTTGATTTTCCACAAATTGTACAAACTTTGTGTGACTCACGGGCACAATTTTTCAAAACTACATACCCAGCAGTCAGAAATTCCTCTCGTTGATCCACCAAAATTTCCATTTTCTCTGCTGTAAAACTCGCTTCGTGCTTTCCACCAAAGCTCGAAATGCTGAGGTACTCTCGGGAGGTTTCACTGATCATTTTAGTGGATATTTGAATGTATTGATTATTCATGAATTTTTGACTGCCGGGTATCTAGGTTTTTGAAAAACCATGCCCGTGAGTCGAGGTTCTTATAGTATGCTGAAGCCAAGAGAATTCGTCCTCAACAAAAGCGAAACACTATTTAGAATCGCTTCGCATTTCTAAACAAATATCGAAACTCTCACAGGGTTCACATTTCAATTTCTGTAGAAATTATTCTCTGAGAGTTGACATCGGGGTCAGACTCGGTACGATTTTTTTGTCGAAACATCGAGATTTTATAGTATGCCTAAGCTCGAAAATTTGCTCAACTACAAAGCCAAAATCATGTATAATTGAAATCGCTTGACATTTCTAAACAAAGATCTACAGTTTAAAGAAGGATTGGATGAGTTTTTCCGTGGAAATTCTTGAATAATTTCAGACTGCCGGGTATGGAGTATTTTGAAAACACTTCCCGGCTGCCGGGTATCTCATAGACACTAGCAAATATTTAACGTTGTTTCAACAGCCCAGAAGTCCTGTTTCATACAAAATAAATCATATTTATCCATTATTACTCTTGGCTTGGATTTCTTTGGGTTCATATTAAGACTCTACTGAGATAACAAGGAAACTTGGCACCTTTTGGCACCTTTAGCATGTATCATTTTCGTGCATCTCTAGTCTCTCGTCGTAACTATTGTAAATTACCATTTGTAATTCCGTTAGTTTTTTAGTGGTCTTGTTATAATTGTTCTTAATTATTATTTGTAATTCCATTAGTTTATAAGTGGTCTTGTTGTAATTGTTCTTAATTATTATTTGTAATTCCGTTAGTTTATTAGTGGTCCTTAGTTACTGTTGTCAATTTTTGTCTCCTTAGTCCTCTTGTTGCTTTTAGTTGTATTTAGCTATACCTAGTAGTTTATTAATTATTTTTGTTAACATGACCCGCCTAGACTAGCTTATGCTATCCGCGGGCATGTTTAATTTTTAAATTTGAAAACAAAATAAAATGTATGTATGTAAATGTATGTTAGGTCTAATTTCTTACCGACCTAATAAGATTTCAAGGAACAACTCAAAATACAGACGACATTCTTTTAGCTTCTTTTAAGTATAAAGAAGTACATATTCACAGTTTGCGTGTCGTTTACTCCTTTTTTAGCGGCCATTTCGTTTTTAATCATGTTAAATAGCGAAGTAAAAAATTTTATCGCACACAAGCCAAGCTTATCACGTACCATCTAACCGAATTGCTCTAGAAATGATTTTTCATACTTTAGAGTTTGCAGAACAAGGTCTTTCAGGTATTTAAGGAAGTCACGCTCAAAATAAATCAACTTTTCTAACATCTTCCGCATCCAGAGAAATGGCTCAGCAAACTACATGTGAAAGAAAAATAACTATGCAAATTTCGAACCTTTTTTATACCAGAGATCATATTACAAAAACATGTTGTGATAAGCTGGTGCGAAGACATGGCAACTTGTGAGACAAACTGTTTCCTTTTTGGGGTCTTATGCTCTGCATACAGACCCCTTAGTCAGAGGCAATCTTGTTTGTCAGTCAGTGTGTCAGTGTGTCACTTTGAGGACGAGATGACACGTGACAGATCTCCGAGAGTAGGCAGGTAGACTGGGTGCTAGCAATTGCGATTGTTTTCCAGTTGTTCTGTCGGCCATTAGTTCGAGCGTGTTGTCGTTGTGAATAAATTGCAACCGTTTTTCCCCGTGTTGGGAAAATTTTGAACAGCTTTCCGTCGCAAATTAATACTACTTGTTCAAGGTAAGTTATGTCCTCTTTCAAAATTGATCTTTCGTGCTGTTTATGATTGGCTTTCTTTCATTTCGAAAATTAACTGCAGTGCTTTGCCATGTTTGCTCTTTGTTATTTCATTCAGGTGTTGCTTTGTGGAGTTTTCTCGGCGCTACAGGAGTTGTTTACTTACGCAACATATCTAGACTCGCCTTGTGTTTAGTGCGGATTGAACTGAACCTAAGACGCTTTCGCAAGCCCACATTCCTATGCTTTAAATCCGGTGCAGGTCGCAAGTATCTTACGAGTATGTCACAAGCCAGTACTGATTTATCGACTTGGACTATCGGTGTGGGTTACACCTCAAGCTGAAAGAGTTATTGTACTCTCAGAAATACTCGCATTGAATAAGAGTTTTGAACTACTATTGTCTGTTATTGGCCGCCAGCGTGGGAACAAAATCGAACAATACCGACCAGGGATCGGCTGTCACAACAATTTTGTCAAAGCCAAGGATGCTTTTTCACGTGTGCGAGGGCGATTTTGGAATATGATACTTATGATGTTTTACTTAAATGTGTTTTACTCGCCAACATTAAAAGACCTTGTTGAACATAACAAGTTGTTGAATGAGGTGATGTTTTGGTTAAACAAAAATTATGTGCTTCAATGTTTACATCCTATTGCTTATAAGGCCAGATATGTCCAGAAATGCAAGTTAATGAGATTCATGCTCTTTAGTGATAAGTTTAAAAAAGAATCCTATTCTTTGTTCTCTTTAAGCTTCTAAATAATATTTTTAGCTGTATCTTGTTAAAGTGGTTTGTTTTATAAATATAAATATTTTATACATATTCATTTATTTTGTTATATAGGGCCCTGTTGATACCATTCTTTGATGGGGCCACCCTGTTAAAATATTAATTATTTTTTAGTTATTACTATTTTTAAGTGTCCTCTTTACTAAAAAGTCACCAAAGCATACATAATTCTGTCAAATTTGAAATAATATGAAAATGACACTTTGTCATGCTTTTTCATAAAGTGGATTTCTGAACATAAGTGTATAAGGCGAGCAAATGATGTGGAGGAAAATCCAGATCCTACAATGTTTGACATCATTGATCCAACAACCACTGTGTCTGCTAACTCTAGCTTTGCAATGTCTGTAACAACGTTTAAAAAAAATATTGAAAGCTTTTGAAAATGAAATCAGAGAATCTTTTCTGCTGATAGTTAAGTACCATGTGATGAATACCTATACAAATTTTAAACAAAAACTGCTTAAGAGAATATGTAAGAAAAAGTTTTTATTTCCAAAAATTTGCCCTCTGAAGGTAATGTCTGTAATGTGGAATTGCCAATATTCGCCCTTCTTGCACGAAAGTCTTCAATTATTATTAGAGAAAAAGATAATGCAAGTAAACAGTATTCTGCTATACATTTACCGCCTAAAATTGTAATGACTTGTCTACCCTCTCACTTGTAACAGTTCAACTCCCAGATACTGATATTTGAGAACATCATTCCAACCAAAAGGAATAAAACTAAACATAAGACCCCATGTACGCATTGGGGACCTATTTTTTATAGATGCGGATGGATGCGGCGATTTTAAGAGGGAAGGTGAGCTAGTACGTCTTTCCGAGTGCAACGCTGATATATCTGCACATCTCAGACGGTTTCATCTGTCTAAAGAATGCTTAACGGAGCGGCAGGTCTATTTCGGGGGTGAGGAGTGAGGGGTGGGGAGTGGGGGTTGAGGGTGAGGGGTGAGGATGACAATAAGTAATAAATAATAAATAAAATATCGAATGCGACTTGAAACATTGTTTGAACAATAAGAAACTATTTGAACACTTAGCTGCATTTGTAATAAAACGGAATAAAATAATAAAACGTATCTGCGAAAATTATCCAGATATTCCCACGCAATAGCGGCACAACAAATCGGACCGCGCGTGCACAGACACTTAATCCAACGCAGGCATGCCAGAATGTACTATCGCCTTGTTCTTCTTCGTAGT
Organism: Platygyra sinensis; assembly: GCA_019787425.1. NCBI lineage: Eukaryota > Metazoa > Cnidaria > Anthozoa > Scleractinia > Merulinidae > Platygyra > Platygyra sinensis. The sequence goes on along the minus strand of JAHPZR010022846.1, from coordinate 3,377 downwards.
TTTTGTGGGGTTTACATATTTTCGTGCCGTCATTTAAACCCGCAATACGGCCTATTCCGGAGCAACATAAAAAAATTCTTAGCATAAAAAAGAATTCCATAATCTGGGTATTAAAAAAACAAAAAAAAACGTTAAAAAAAATCCAGTAATTTTAAAATCGAACGAAGTTTATTCGTTTCTATACCCGCCTCGACCTTTCTCGCTATCTTATTTTTTCGCTCCACCCTCGGCAGACTCTAAGAAAAAATAGGGACTGCTCGTAGTCTTTTCTCGAAACGTCACTCGGCTTTAATATCGCTTATTTTTATTCTAAAATGTAATTCGTCAAGAATGTGAGGCCAACGTTATACTCAGGCGGACTTTATTCTTGCGAATTTTGTTCTATTACCTGTCATTGCTTTTGACATTGTTTCACATCTTTTCCTAATAAGGCCCTGTTTACAAGGAGGTAGGGTAACCCTACTGCCAGGGTAACCATAGCAAGAGGGTTAAAGATAGCCCGGGTTTACAAGCACAATTTACAGGTAGGGTAACCCTACTGCCCGAGACAACTCTACGCTTTTTACGCTTCCGTGCGCTTGCAAGTAAAGCACGAACAGATAACAAGACTGGAAATAATTTATTTCCAAAGCAAAAATATGACAAACTGCGAAAGAACTTGATGTTTTGTGGGTTATAATTCGCTGATTTTGTCGGTATTGTGATCATATTTTGCTTTTTGGAGCCAAAATAGAGTTGTCCCGGGTAGGCGAGTTGTCCCTAGCAGAGCATTTACAAGGCGCTAGGGTTACCCTAGCGCCAGGGTAACCCTAGCAGTCAGCTAGGGTTACCCTGGTGCTAGGGTAACCCTAGCTGCCTTGTAAATGCGTCGTCGAAAATAATAAGAGGAAATGTGCGAGTGCCAGGGTAACCCTCTTGCTAGGGTAACCCTAGCACTAGGGTTACCCTACCTGCTTATAAACAGGGCCTAAATGATAATAAAAACCTTATGTTTTGAAGAAAACTAACAGAACAATATTTGTAGACGGAGAAAGGAGGAAACACAACCGTCCACCTCCATCCCTCACCCCTCACCCCTCATCCCTCGCCCTCATCCGTCACCCCTCACCCCTCACCCGCACCCCCACCCCTCACCCCCCATCCCTCACCCCTCACCCCTCACCCCTCACTCACGCGCGAGAATCCCCGTGGGAGGTGCTTCAAAAATAAAAAAAGATACGGGACAGGGTTGACTCGGGGGCTCAGTATGGAAGATGGAAGCTCCGGGTAATGGGCTCCTGATCAGCGTTGCACTCGGAAAGAGGTACTAGCTCACCCGCCGCATCCATCTGCATCTTTACAAAAAAGGAAACAGTTTGTCTCACAAGATGCCATGTCTTCGCACCAGCTTATCACAACATGTTTTTGTAATATGATCTCTGGTATAAAAAGGTTTGAAATTTGCATCTGAGTTATTTTTCTTTCAGATGTAGTTTGCTGAACCATTTTTCTGGATGCGGAAGAGGTAGAGAAGTTGATTTATTTTGAGCATGACAAGTTCCTTAAATACCTGAAAGACCTTGTTCTGCAAACTCTAAAGTATGAAAAATCATTCCGGCCTAGAGCAATTCGGTTAGATGGTACGTGATAAGCTTGGCTTGTGTGCGACCCCGGGTGTGCGACAAAATTTTTACTTCTCAGACAGCTGCTATTTAACATGATTAAAAAAGAAATGGCCGCTAAAAAAGGAGTAAATGGTACGTAAACTGTGAATATGTACTTCTTTATACTCAAAAGAAGCTAAAAGAATGTCGTCTGTATTTTGAGCTGTTCCTTGAAATCTTATTAGGTCGGTAAGAAATTAGACCTAAAAGTGCCAAGTTTCCTTGTTATCTCAGTAGAGTCTTTATATGAACCCAAAGAAATCCAAGCCAAGGGTAATAATGGATAAATATGATTTATTTTGTATGAAACAGGACTTCTGGGCTGCTGAAACAACGTTAAATATTTTCCGCTTGTTTGCTTTCAACTCGCAACCGCCCTCAGCTCTGGCTGTGAGTGTTGGCATATACATAGTTAACTTGAAAACATTCTTTCGTCTATTTCCATCAATATCAATCCAAGATAAGGGGTACTAAGTTACGCATATAAGATATTTCCAGAATGAAAGGAAATTCTGGACTGCCAAACATCATTCTTATCCGGTTGCTTCCATTCAATCGCCATCACGCTAGCCGCGAATTGCGTGACATTTGCATAATTATGCAGTAATTTGTGTCCAACTGCAGAGTTCGCTCGCGTCTAATGAAGGATGATACCCGCAAGTTTAACTCTAGAATCTGTTAGAGTATGGAAAGATCTTTGCTGTAAATGTCATTTTAAACCTAGTTTAGGTGCCACTTTTGATATTTTGAGTCTTCCTTATAGCTAATTATTTATTCATTTTCACAAGCGACGCAGTGAGGTATCTTGGATTTTTTTGCGGTTATCCAATTTTTATCCAACCGTAACGAAATTTCGGTGCAAAGCACTTCGAATGTATCTGAATGCTGTGGTCTGGTCGATGTGGAGCAATACGTCCTTGTTTTAAGGCAGCGCGATCCGGAAAAGTCACGAATTTTGATAACTGAATCGACCAAAAATCTCTCCTCAGACAGCTGAAGTCGTTTCGGGGCGCAGGAAAAAAGAAAAGCAGAAATTACAACAAAACATACTGGTTTTAGTATGTACACACTAAGTCCTTTTCGTCCAAAAAATAAAAAGGCTAACTTTTTTCTGACCCGAAATTGACCGGACCGCTGTTAGCGGGACAGCTAATTGTAATTTAGGCCGACTTTTCATAGTGCTGTCCTAATAGTATAAGAAATAGAAAACACATTGTACCGTGTTTTCCTATCGAGTTAGACAAACCACGAGTGGAAGTTTGCTTTCTAAAGTATTTAGAAAACAGTCCTAAGAAAGCAGCGCGCGCTGATTGGTTAAAAATCGTGTTTTTGTATAACTCGAATGGAGACACCAAAACCTAGTCGCGCGCTGGTTGACGTAGTGATGGCGCGATGCAAAGAGAAATTTACATTTTTGATATCCAAAGCTAACAAGTGGGGGGGGGGGGGGGGGGGGGGGGGGGCGGGGGGGGGGGGGGGGGGGGGGGGGGGGGGGGGGGGGGGGGGGGGGGGGGTTTTCCATTTTCTCGTCGTGGTGTTTTTCTAAAAGAAATAGAAAACATGTACTAATCGTGTTTCTATCGAGTTATACCAAACACTGCGTGAAAGTTTGGGAGAACTCGAAAAAGCTGTGGAAACACTCGCCTGCGGCTCCGTGTTCCCGACAGCATTTCTCGTTCTCCCAAACCGTCCTCACTCGTGTTTGTATATACTCGATAGAAACACGGTTACATG
>JAHPZR010022845.1:0-14537 GCA_019787425.1 Platygyra sinensis | reverse complement strand
ATTATATATTAGACAGCACTATGAAAAGTCGGCCTAAATTACAATTAGCTGTCCCGCTAACAGCGGTCCCGTGAATTTCGGGTCAGAAAAAAGTTAGCCTTTATATTTTTTGGACGAAAAGGAATTAGTGTGTACATACTAAGACCAGTATGTTTTGTTGTAATCTCTGCTTTTCTTTTTTCCTGCGCCCCTAAACGACTTCAGCTGTCTGAGAGATTTTTGGTCGATTCAATAATCAAAATTCGTGACTTTTCCGGATCGCGCTGCCTTAAAACAAGGACGTATTGCTCCACATCGACCAGACCACAGCATTCAGATACATTCGAAGTGCTTTGCACCGAAATTTCGTTACGGTTGGATAAAAATTGGATAACCGCAAAAAAATCCAAGATACCTCACTGCGTCGCTTGTGAAAATGAATAAATAATTAGCTATAAGGAAGACTCAAAATATCAAAAGTGGCACCTAAACTAGGTTGAAAATGACATTTACAGCAAAGATCTTTCCATACTCTAACAGATTCTAGAGTTAAACTTGCGGGTATCATCCTTCATTAGACGCGAGCGAACTCTGCAGTTGGGACACAAATTACTGCATAATTATGCAAATGTCACGCAATTCACAGCTAGCGTGATGGCGATTGAATGTAAGCAACCGGATAAGAATGATGTTTGGTAGTTCAGAATTTCCTTTCATTCTGGAAATATCTTATATGCGTAACTTATTCCCCCTTATCTTGGATTGATAATGCTGGTAACAGACGAAAGAATGTTTTCAAGTTAACTATGTATATGCCAACACTCACAGCCTGAGCTGAGGGCGGTTGCGAGTTGAAAGCAAACAAGCAGAAAATATTTAACGTTGTTTCAACAGCCCAGAAGTCCTGTTTCATACAAAATAAATCATATTTATCCATTATTACCTTTGGCTTGGATTTCTTTGGGTTCATATAAAGACTAACTACTGAGATAACAAGGAAACTTGGCACTTTTAGGTCTTATTTCTTACCGACCTAATAAGATTTCAAGGAACAGCTCAAAATACACACGACATTCTTTTAGCTTCTTTTGAGTATAAAGAAGTACCAAGAGACTATGATAGTCTCTTGGAAGTACATATTTACAGTTTACGTACCATTTACTCCTTTTTTAGCGGCCATTTCTTTTTTAATCATGTTAAATAGCAGCTGTCTGAGAAGTAAAAATTTTGTCGCACACCCGGGGTCGCACAAAGCCAAGCTTATCACGTACCATCTAACCGAATTGCTCTAGGAATGATTTTTCATACTTTAGAGTTTACAGAACAAGGTCTTTCAGGTATTTAAGGAACTTGTCATGCTCAAAATAAATCAACTTTTCTACCTCTTCCGCATCCAGAAAAATGGTTCAGCAAACTACATCACAGGCAGACCACTCTATGTGTTCGTGGTTTAATATAGAGAATGTATGAGAGTTATGAATAAAGCTCTGAAAATTGCATATTTAAATCACATCTAGGCCTAAATATCCCAATAAAGTTAAATGAAACCATAATCGATTCATGTATGGTGTTTTTACGCCTTCCTGGGCCGTCTAAAGCGTCTTACAGCGAAATTACTTTTGGCCGGTTACGGTTAGACATAAGAAGGAGACAAGGCATGCAACTTCGAGGCCGTCAGCCGCGACCTCCTCTACTTCAAATTGGAATTAATGCAAAAATACTGAAAATCTCACCTGAATGGCGACGGATCTTGATAGATGAGTTTTTTCTCTATCTCTTCGCCGAATTTCAGCTTCCTCCCTCCAACAGTTTCCGAGAAAATCGACGCTGAAGTCACAAATGTGGCTTTCTCAATATGATCGGTGCCAAACTCAGCGACCAAAGGAATTCAAGGAATGCAGGCTGTTTCAAATCTACCAATCAGCGCTTGGCTTCCCACGGTTTTCCCGCGGGAAGCCAAAAAACTGCAGAAAGCCAAGCGCTGATTGGTAGATTTGAAACAGCCTGCATTCCTTTGGTCGCTGAGTTTGGCACCGATCATATTGAGAAAGCCATATTTGTGACTTCAGCGTCGATTTTCTCGGAAACTGTTGGAGGGATGAAGCTGAAATTCGGCGAAGAGATAGAGAAAAAAACTCATCTATCAAGATCCGTCGCCATTCAGGTGAGATTTTCAGTATTTTTGCGTTAATTCCAATTTGAAGTGGAGGAGGTCGCGGCTGACGGCCTCGAAGTTGCATGCCTTGTCTCCTTCTTATGTCTAACCGTAACCGGCCAAAAGTAATTTCGCTGTAGGACGCTTTAGACGGCCCAGGAAGGCGAAAAAACACCATACATGAGTCGATTATGGTTTCATTTAACTTTATTGGGATATTTAGGCCGAGATGTGATTTAAATATGCAATTTTCAGAGCTTTATTCATAACTCTCATACATTCTCTATATTAAACCACGAACACATAGAGTGGTTTGCCTGTGACTACATGTGAAAGAAAAATAACTATGCAAATTTCGAACCTTTTTTTACCAGAGATCATATTACAAAAACATGTTGTGATAAGCTGGTGCGAAGACATGGCAGGTGACATGGCATCTTGTGAGACAAACTGTTTCCTTTTTTGTAAAGATGCAGATGGATGCGGCGGGTGAGCTAGTACCTCTTTCCGAGTGCAACGCTGATCAGGAGCCCATTACCCGGAGCTTCCATCTTCCATACTGAGCCCCCGAGTCAACCCTGTCCCGTATCTTTTTTATTTTTTGAAGCACCTCCCACGGGGATTCTCGCGCGTGAGTGAGGGGTGAGGGGTGAGGGATGGGGGGTGAGGGGTGAAGGGTGAGGGTGAAGGGTGAGGGGTGACGGATGAGGGCGAGGGATGAGGGGTGAGGGATGGAGGTGGACGGTTGCGTTTCCTCCTTTCTCCGTCTACAAATATTGTTCTGTTAGTTTTCTTCAAAACATAAGGTTTTTATTATCATTTAGGCCCTGTTTATAAGCAGGTAGGGTAACCCTAGTGCTAGGGTTACCCTAGCAAGAGGGTTACCCTGGCACTCGCACATTTCCTCTTATTATTTTCGACGACGCATTTACAAGGCAGCTAGGGTTACCCTAGCACCAGGGTAACCCTAGCTGACTGCTAGGGTTACCCTGGCGCTAGGGTAACCCTAGCGCCTTGTAAATGCTCTGCTAGGGACAACTCGCCTACCCGGGACAACTCTATTTTGGCTCCAAAAAGCAAAATATGATCACAATACCGACAAAATCAGCGAATTATAACCCACAAAACATCAAGTTCTTTCGCAGTTTGTCATATTTTTGCCTTGGAAATAAATTATTTCCAGTTTTGTTATCTGTTCGTGTTTTACTTGCAAGCTCACGGAAGCGTAAAAAGCGTAAAGTTGTCTCGGGAAGTAGGGTTACCCTACCTGTAAATTTTGCTTGTAAACCCGGGCTATCTTTAACCCTCTTGCTAGGGTTACCCTGGCAGTAGGGTTACCCTACCTCCTTGTAAACAGAGCCTTATAAGGAAAAGATGTGAAACAATGTCAAAAGCAATGACAGGTAATAGAACAAAATTCGCAAGAATAAAGTCCGCCTGAGTATAAGGTTGGCCTCACATTCTTGACGAATTACATTTTAGAATAAAAATAAGCGATATTAAAGCCGTTTGACGTTTCGAGAAAAGACTTCGAGCAGTCCCTATTTTTTCTTAGAGTCTGCCGAGGGTGGCGCAAAAAATAAGATAGCGAGAAAGCTCGAGGCGGGTATAGCAACGAATAAACTTCGTTCGATTTTAAAATCACTGCATTTGTTTTACGTTTTTTTTTTTTAATACCCAGATTATGGAATTCTTTTTTATGCTAAGAATTTTTTGTTGCTCCGGAATAGGCCGTATTGCGGGTTTAAATGACGGCACGAAAATATATAAACCCCACAAAAACTACGAAGAAGAACAAGGCGATAGTACATTCTGGCATGCGTGCGTTGGATTAAGTGTCTGTGCACCTGCGGTCCGATTTGTTGTGCCGCTATTGCGTGGGAATATCTGGATAATTTTCGCAGATACGTTTTATTATTTTATTCCGTTTTATTACAAATGCAGCTAAGTGTTCAAATAGTTTCTTATTGTTCAAACAATGTTTCAAGTCGCATTCGATATTTTATTTATTACTTATTGTCATCCTCACCCCTCACCCTCAGCCCCCACTCCCCACCCCTCACCCGTCACCCGTCACCCCTCACCCCCGAAATAGACCTGCCGCTCCGTTAAGCATTCTTTAGACAGATGAAACCGTCTGAGATGTGCAGATATATCAGCGTTGCACTCGGAAAGAGGTACTAGCTCACCTTCCCTCTTAAAATCGCCGCATCCATCCGCATCTTTATAAAAAATAGGTCCGCAATGCGTACATGGGGTCTTATGTTTAGTTTTATTTCTTTTGGTTGGAATGATGTTCTCAAATATCAGTATCTGGGAGTTGAACTGTTACAAGTGAAAGGGTAGACAAGTCATTACAATTTTAAGCGGTAAATGTATAGCAGAATACTGTTTACATTATCTTTTTCTCTAATAATAATTGAAGACTTTCGTGCAAGAAGGGCGAATATTGGCAATTCCACATTACAGACATTACCTTCAGAGGGCAAATTTTTGGAAATAAAAACTTTTTCTTACATATTCTCTTAAGCAGTTTTTGTTTAAAATTTGTACAGGTATTCATCACATGGTACTTAACTATCAGCAGAAAAGATTCTCTGATTTCATTCTCAAAAGCGTAACGTTGTTACAGACATTGCAAAGCTAGAGTTAGTAGACACAGTGGTTGTTGGATCAATGATGTCAAACATTGTAGGATCTGGATTTTCCTCCACATCATTTGCTCGCCTTATACACTTATGTTCAGAAATCCACTTTATGAAAAAGCATGACAAAGTGTCATTTTCATATTATTTCAAATTTGACAGAAATGTATGCTTTGGTGACTTTTTAGTAAAGAGGACACTTAAAAATAGTAATAACTAAAAAATAATTAATATTTTAACAGGGTGGCCCCATCAAGAATGGTATCAACAGGGCCCTATATAACAAAATAAATGAATATGTATAAAATATTTATATTTATAAAACCAATCACTTTAACAAGATACAGCTAAAAATATTATTTAGAAGCTTAAAGAGGATAAAGAATAGGATTTCTTTTTCAAACTTATCACTAAAGAGCATGAATCTCATTAACTTGCATTTCTGGACATATCTGGCCTTATAAGCAATAGGATGTAAACATTGAAGCACATAATTTTTGTTTAACCAAAACATCACCTCATTCAACAACTTGTTATGTTCAACAAGGTCTTTTAATGTTGGCGAGTAAAACACATTTAAGTTAAACATCATAAGCATCATATTCCAAAATCGCCCTCGCACACGTGAAAAAGCATCCTTGGCTTTGACAAAATTGTTGTGACAGCCGATCCCTGGCCGGTATTGTTCGATTTTGTTCCCACGCTGGCGGCCAATAACAGACAATAGTAGTTCAAAACTCTTATTCAATGCGAGTATTTCTGAGAGTACAATAACTCTTTCAGCTTGAGGTGTAACCCACACCGATAGTCCAAGTCGATAAATACTGGCTTGTGACATACTCGTAAGATACTTGCGACCTGCACCGGATTTAAAGCATATGAATGTGGGCTTGCGAAAGCGTCTTAGGTTCAGTTCAATCCGCACTAAACACAAGGCGAGTCTAATATGTTGCGTAAGTAAACAACTCCTGTAGCGCCGAGAAAACTCCACAAAGCAACACCTGAATGAAATAACAAAGAGCAAACATAGCAAAGCAGTGCAGTAAAGAGTTAATTTTCGAAATAAAAGAAAGCCAATCATAAACAGCACGAAAGATCAATTTTGAAATAGGACATAACTTACCTTGAACAAGTAGTATTAATTTGCGACGGAAAGCTGTTCAAAATTTTCCCAACACGGGCAAAAACGGTTGCAAATTATTCACAGTCTACCTGCCTACTCTCGGAGATCTGTCACGTGTCATCTCGTCCTCAAAGTGACACACTGACACACTGACTGACAAACAAGATTGCCTCTGACTAAGGGGTTTGTATGCAGAGCATAAGACCCCAAAAAGGAAACAGTTTGTCTCACAAGTTGCCATGTCTTCGCACCAGCTTTTCACAACATGTTTTTGTAATATGATCTCTGGTATAAAAAGGTTCGAAATTTGCATAGTTATTTTTCTTTCATATGTAGTTTGCTGAGCCATTTCTCTGGATGCGGAAGATGTTAGAAAAGTTGATTTATTTTGAGCGTGACTTCCTGAAAGACCTTGTTCTGCAAACTCTAAAGTATGAAAAATCATTTCTAGAGCAATTCGGTTAGATGGCACGTGATAAGCTTGGCTTGTGTGCGATAAAATTTTTACTTCGCTATTTAACATGATTAAAAGAGAAATGGCCGCTAAAAAAGGAGTAAACGACACGCAAACTGTGAATATGTACTTCTTTATACTTAAAAGAAGCTAAAAGAATGTCGTCTGTATTTTGAGTTGTTCCTTGAAATCTTATTAGGTCGGTAAGAAATTAGACCTAAAGGTGCCAAGTTTCCTTGTTATCTCAGTAGAGTCTTAATATGAACCCAAAGAAATCCAAGCCAAGAGTAATAATGGATAAATATGATTTATTTTGTATGAAACAGGACTTCTGGGCTGTTGAAACAACGTTAAATATTTTCCGCTTGTTTGCTTTCAACTCGCAACCGCCCTCAGCTCAGGCTGTGAGTGTTGGCATATACATAATTAACATTCTTTCGTCTATTTCCATCAATATCAATCCAATATAAGGGGGAATAAGTTACGCATATAAGATATTTCCAGAATTAAAGGAAATTCTGGACTGCCAAACATCATTCTTATTCGGTTGCTTCCATTCAATCGCCATCACGCTAGCTGCGAATTGCGTGACATTTGCATAGTTATGCAGTAATTTGTGTTCAACTGCAGAGTTCGCTCGCGTCTAATGAAGGATGATACCCGCAAGTTTAACTCTAGAATCTGTTAGAGTATGGAAAGATCTTTGCTGTAAATGTCATTTTAAACCTAGTTTAGGTGCCACTTTTGATATTTTGAGTCATCCTTATAGCTAATTATTTATTCATTTTCACAAGCGACGCAGTGAGGTATCTTGGATTTTTTTTGCGGTTATCCAATTTTTATCCAACTGTAACGAAATTTCGGTGCAAAGCACTTCGAATGTATCTGAATGCTGTGTTCTGGTCGATATGGAGCAATACGTCCTTGTTTTAAGGCAGCGCGATCCGGAAAAGTCACGAATTTTGATTACTGAATCGACCAAAAATCTGTCCTCAGACAGCTGAAGTCGTTTTGGAGCGTAGCAAAAAAGAAAAGCAGAAATTACAACAAAACATACTGGTTTTAGTATATACACACTAAGTCCTTTTCGTCAAAAAAATAAAAAGGCTAATTTTTTTCTGACCCGAAATTGACGGGACCGCTGTTAGCGGGACAGCCACTTAAAGTGGTATTACGACCAAAAAACAATTCTTCTTATTCTTTGGATTTCAAAAAACTGACCCAAGTTTTAAATTCTGATTTTAAAAAGACACCTGTTTATTTTAAGCTGACTTTTCTTATTTATTGGTCCGCCATTACTAGCTTGAAAATCTTGGGAGAGCTGGGTCGAGGAGATAATGACGTCAAAGACTCACTAGTTTAAAAATGCAATGCGTGTGTACGCGGCTGAATTAATATGCAGCACGGAAATTTCGGACTTTTAAACCCGTGTTTCGCATATATAAGAAATTGCTTTTACACGCTGAAATCTTAAGCTGGTGAGTAAAATGACATCATTTTCTCTAGAACCAACCCTACGAAGTCTAATGGGCCAGTTTTGAACGCGAGTAATCGCGGACCTTGAAATCCAATACTTATACTCAAAATAAACAGCCTTCGGATAAAACTCAAAGTTCAAAATTTTGCCCAGCTAAGTGTTAAGCAACCACGCTTTCAGAATCTGAAGAGAAAAAAGGAAATGATTTTTCGATCATAGTACCACTTTAGGATTTAGAAAACAGTCCCAAGAAGGTGCGCCGATTGGTTAAAAAATCGATTGTGTTTCTATAACTCGGAGACAGAGAAGTAATACGAGTTGCTGACGTAATGATGGCGCGAGCAAAGAGAATTTTCATTTTGATAATCAAAGTTGACAAGTTTTCATTTTTCTCGTCGTGGTGTTTTCTAAAAGAAATAGAAACCATGTTAACCGTATTCGAGTTATACAAGCACTCGTGAAAGTTTGGGAGAACTCAAAAACGCTGTGGAAACACTCTCCTACAGCTCGGGTTGTCACAGCATTTCTCGTTCTCCCAAACTTCCACTTGTGTTCTTAAAACTATATAGAAACGCGGTACTGACATGGTTTTTTTTTGTGTATACAGGGACTCGAAACGTAAGAGGGTCAAGCTAGGCAAAGAACTGTGATCAAAGGAGATTTTTAACAGTCCAGCATTTTTTAATTGTTTTCAGTAGGTTAGATTTCAAGCAAGTGTAGGCATGTGTGTATGTGTATTTTGAAAACCGAAGAGATTAATACACCAGTACACCGGTTGAATTCACAAGATAACAACAGAGGAGTATTTAGTAACTGCAGACATGCATGTGCATTTCACAACCAGTACTGACTGCTACATTTTGTCGGCGAAAACGCCGGTGACACTAGTTGCTCAACTTTGGTATTGATGTCAAATAAAGCATTTTTCAAACTTGCCTTAATGCCGATCAGTTTTTCTAAATTCGTAACTTACTTCAGGTGCTGGAAATCAAGATACTCTATTGAGGAACAGCAGAAAGCACAACACGTGATCAATCACACCTTTGTTAATAAAGCTTTATTATACCCTTTATTATATGAAGATCTGTGAAGACAAACACTACAACAGCTCTTCAAGTGAAGCAGGTAAAAGACTGGACTCATGATTTACGTATTAGCTCGTTTGGTATCATTGTGGTACTGTGCATCCTCAGAACTCCTCTTCGGACCTAAAAAAAGACAATAAAGATTATGCTCCGTGACACTTACAAAACTCTTCATTCAAGTTGTGCTAGTATAAAAACTGTATGACTTAACTTTAATTCTGTAAACCAGCATCTAATGCCAATCTTGTACTAAGCTGCACTGAAATATGTAAATACTCTCGTTTGTTCCAATGCTCGACGCGTGAGTGCATACGCTGTATAGCATAAAAGCTATAGACTATACCTTTATTTTAACACACTAGTCCTCTTTGATAATTAACAATTAGATTATGATCTCGAGATTTCTACGAGGTGATAGTTAACCAGACCAAGAGGCCGAATCAACTATCACCTCACAGAAATCGAGAGCCAATAATTTAATTGCTTTAGTGGAATTCTTACTAAACTTTACTTCAAACAACGGTTTCCAATTATTTCCCGACATATTATTAAACTTTGTGCCTTTAAAAGATAACAGGGATTGATTTGTCATTTAAACTTGAAGTTGTCTGCACGCACGCATCTGGAACCTAAGTGCCAAGGAACCGTAAAATGGAATGGAATTTACAGTCAAAACGGGTCAAGCGTTCCTCTCATGAGTGGATTAATAATTTCATTGTTGCAAATTTGATTCAGGAATCATTTCAATAATCTGGTTTTTGGATGAATGATGCAAAATTCAAATCAAGCCTGAGTTCAAAACTCGAATTTTGATTGGATTATTGCTCACTTCTGGTGCCAGGCTGGCGTGAGAATTTGACAGGTTTACAATTTGCATAATCTGCCAAGGTCGCCAACAACCTGCCTTTCCTTTTAAATTCATTTCTTTGTCCAATCTTTGGAATTCGAAAAAATAAATTCGAAGTTTGAAGATACTGGTAAGATTGCAGAAAGGTACATGTAATGTTGCTAGAGTGAAATGACCGTTGTTTGTCAGATTAATTATGCAAATCAGAAGAGTAAACCGGTGAAATTCCCACGCCGGCCTGGCACCGGAAGCCAGCAATATTCCAAACGAAATTCAAGTTTTGAACTGAGGCTTGATTTGAAGTTTCCATTGTTCATCCGACGAACAGATTATTGAAATGATTACAGAAATCAAATTTGTAATAATAAACTTGTTAATCCACTCGTGAGAGGAACGCTTGACCCGTTTTGACTGTAATTATCCATTTGCATTCAAACTTTCCTCCAAATCTTTGGAAATTAAAAACGAAAAAAAAACGTCACAACTTCTTAAACGACGTCCAGCCACTGCTCACTAATAGCTGATAGTGTGCAATGGCTCAGCCAATCAGATTACAGCATTTGCATGAGTATACTAGTAGAATTTTACTAATAAACTCAAGAGGCGTGATCAGCCAAAAATTAAGAATAATTCTAAGAATATGCCCAGATTTACGTTATGCGACATTCAGAACAAAACTGTACAAAATGTGCATGCTATTGACACGGCTCACAGTTGTCTTTAATTTCCGGCACGCGTCGTCAGTGATTTGAATTATTAAATAAAAAAATTCCGTCCAAAGAGTTGAGTGTTTTTATCAGTGCAAGAGTATAGCTAGATACAAAAATGATTTATAGCTAAGAAAAGAAGAGAAATGAGTCGCTTGATCTTTAACAATTTCATTAAACAGCTGTTATAAATACGGATACAGCACGCTCTATAAAAGTTAATGAAATGCCAACAAGGTAATTAAAGACTAAAGGCTACAAAATGCTGTTGAAGATGGCAGCAAGCTGTAACAGTTATGTTCACACAACAGAGAGAGAGCATTTTATACAGATTGTCCGTAGAAATAAAAACTGGCCGTGGAAACCATTCAATGCAGATCGATTCTTTACTTTCTATGGTAAGCCGATCAGATCACTATGCTCGTGGCTTAAACATTTTATAGTCGCTTCGCATAACAAAGCATCTCAAAATTAGATGCGTGAGAAATTTAACAAATAGAGTCCATGTTGCTGAGCGTCTGTTCAGTAATAGATCACAGATGACGTTTAAATGTGGTAAGAACAAAAAAGTGGCACACGAGGCGATAGCCGAGTGTGTCACATTTTGACGTCTTCTGTGATCTATTACTGAACAGACGCACGGCAACATGGAATGTATTCTTGGTTTTCACGTGACGCAAGAAAAAATAAAATTAAAATTTTAAGGTTGTACCTTTATCAGGTAAAAGTCGTTTTTAAACATCTATTTGTTGGCCTGTCTTCAGCTCGGTAGACCCCTTTGTTTTGAAAATAGATCACGGTTTTTTTTCACAATGTGAGACATCGGTATTGTTTCTGGGCAACATGTTACTTGCCCGAAAATATCGATTCGCCTTATGTTTTCGAGTTCTGAGTAACCAATATGTTGAGAGAAGTCCCTGTACAAATGTTTCCAAGTTTAACAGAGAGAAAAAAACGTTTTTGAGAGAGTTCGAGTTCGAGTTCGGAATATCAAACATCCCCGAAACTTTGGCACGTTGTTTATTTATTATTATTATTATATAAAAGTCAGTGGTATACCGAGTGGTAAGAAATTGATAAAAACGATACGATATCCTCAGATGTGAAGATATGATATCTTCTCCGAGAAAAACAAGTGAGGGAAAGCAAAAAACTGGTCATAAAAAATTATTATTGATCCGTATAAAAGAAAGCTGAAATCGTGTGCCCTAAAATATCGCTGCGAGCGACGAAAACGACCGTTTGGAAAGAGTTTGCTTTGTTGCACCAGACCAAACTGGTTTATAGAAAACTAACAGAAGGGGTTGTTCTTGGAACGCGTTCGATCGAATGTCTTTGAAAATGACCAAGTGCATTCTTTGATCACAGTGTTCGTACAGCCTGTAAAACCTCTATTTTAAACATTTGCGCAGTTAAAGAGCGGTTTATTCTCAACATGTTTGTTTGCTTAGGCAAGTCAGTAGTGTTGTTCGTTATCACTTGTTACGCTCACAAACAAAGTCCGATGATCGATCGATGGCCGCTCATCTTATTTGAAAAACTTTGAAAACCATGCATCGACGGCTTTTACGCTTATGTTCGCAAAATATAAACAGCGCGTCTACTCTCGACCAGGCGCTGGTGATGATCTATATGTACCTGCGTTTATCCCTCGGGTAACATCCAGTTCTGTTTATGCGCCGACTACAAACTTTGAATTTCGCGGTAATTGTGAATATTTTACAGCCGAGTGGTTTTCCTCAATGGGTATTGTTAGTGTTGATAGCCATTGTTATGCAGACGTCTGCTTAAGATAATAGCTCTTCCATTGAAATCGCGCCATTTTCAAACACAACTCGGACAAGCTAGCAGTTTTCAAACTTAAAAAGCCGAAGGTTCCTGTAGACCAATTTTCAAAGTCGAAACGGGGTTTGTTTCAGAAAAGAACTCGTGGAAGTCAGAAAAGCAAGTTTTATCAACCCGAGTGCGCCAATTTGGAGCCTTTCTTCTCTTATTAGAGTGAATAGACCATTTTACAGTTGTTGGCTTAGTGACCTGGCTTTTGAATGGCAGCGAGGCTGGAGTTCACCTTGTTGTGATACAGACCTCGCTGCTTTTATTGTGCAAATCAAGTTGTTCTTATGCTAACTAGTTGACATTTACATGAGAAAAGTATAGAGGTCTGTATCAAAGCAAGCTCACCTCCAGCCTCGCTTGCATTCATGGCCAGGTAACAAAGCACACAACTGTAAAATGGCGTATTCGTATGACCCGTACCTAATATGCTAATGAGGCGCATAATATTCTAATTACCAGTTTTTGTACACACGAGATAGTTTTCACGTTGGAATGTACTGGAATAATTAAAATATTAGCCAGAGAATTCGTTGTGAGGGAAACGACCATGGAAGTGCACGAAATACGCGTGGTACTTTTGAATATTCTTGCCATTTTGCTGATGTTCGTGACTTTACAGCTACCACCGCCAGACGAAAATCATTTCCCTTTGCAGCATAGGTTGTTTGAGAATTTTTATGGAGAACAGTTTTGCGGTCGAGATGTGTTTTCCCTGATATCACGACAAGCCCATTTGTTCTGGAGAAATACTGGTGAAACTCCGGGGTCCTTTCTAAAATTAGCCACCGACCTGATGCCAATGCTCCTTCATTTAACATTAGATGGACTTCCACGCAGACGTCAACGACGACAAAAGATAAATATTATCAATCAGATTTTACTTGTGATGATGTGGTTCAGGAAATATCTCCACGTGGATACACTGCACTCTGTTTTGACATTGATCCAACCTCTGTTATTCGTATTATATACAGAACACTGCCAGAACTTTGGAGATACTTCCAGAACCAAATCAGATGGCCAAACGTTCTGGAATGGGGCAATCTAATGGAAAACCGACCTGAATTTCCTAATGTCGCTGGTGCAATTGATCGTACCCCTCATCAGATCTACCGACCCCTATCAGAAGCTCAAAGTCTAAAATAAAACAATGGGCGCTTATCATTCGACCCAAAATGTCGAAATTTTCGAAACGGGGACAAATGGTACGGAAATTTCCTGGGAAATATTCCAGAAAATCTGGAAATTGTTGAATTTCCGAAAAGCGAAACCATTCAACCGAAAGTTCTGGAAATTCCGGGATGAAAATCAAATGGAACGGACATTTCGAGGAAAATACGTTCGAAAATTTGGGTATACCCCACAAGATTGCCCTCTTTTTTTGAAATCATGTAAATTCGCGATTTCCTATTCAGCGCTAGTTGTTTTGGCCGCGATCACAGCGAGCTGGACATCTCACGCAAGGATGACGGAGACGCGTATCCGAAAATGGAAGTACTTTACAATCATTCCACTTTGATGTCGATAAATACTAGCTGCAGCTAAATTCGTGAAGAGAGCGTTTTATAATAATAACTGTTTGTTTTGCGTAGGCTGGCTAGGAAATGTACAAAGATTTAGAACGCGTGCAGAGCCATTGTACGACTCATTAAACCCTTTGTTTTGCAACATTTTCACTGCCGTTGTGGTTTGTAAAGGCTGGTTTCACTAGCGCATAAGCATAAGCATAAGCATAAGCCGACATACGCAGAAGCAGTAAGATCTTGATAATTAGCGCCTTTTATTAGGGAAATTTCGAACAAAAGGTGCTAATTATCAAAATCTTACTGCTTCTGCGTATGTCGGCTTGTGCTTATGCTTATGCGCATAAAGTATTTCAAAATATTTCAACATAACGCGAAAGCCGGTTTTTGCCCCGCCTTTGCCCCACTTTGGCGAAGACGAAAGAAAGCCATTTGCCGTAATCTATGATCTACACAAAATGAAGCAATTTCATTGGCTACTGTATATGCGTAGCAAATAATTTTGTTTGGTTGTGAGAAATCACGCCACTGTCAAACCTGACTCGAGCGTCGCTTCTCGTGGAATGAAAACTTACAGCGAAAGCAGAAATGAACTGCGAAATCTACAAATCTTCAGTTGAAGAAAATGCTGGGAAAAATCAAGTCAGTTTTTGTCATCGGAGCAGCCCTGTGAGCCGAAAAGCTTGGACGTTGCCTTGAAAATTGC
>JAHPZR010022842.1:0-18997 GCA_019787425.1 Platygyra sinensis | reverse complement strand
TGGCCGCGTGTTTAAATTAAGGACGTTCGCGCGAAAATTTTCTAACATTGATTTTTTTCTGAAAATTTTACCATTGAAAGATGATGAGTTAGTGATGTCAGAAATGTAAAAAAAGTGGGGGGTCACCGACTTCGTTTCGGAGAGAACATGCCCGGAAAAACACCTAAATCTGAGAAAATCGGGCTTCGCAAGCGAAGAACACCAAAGTGGCTGCAAGTATCAAAATATTGTAATCAGAGCTTTGAAGGGAAGCGTTCTCTGCCAAATATGGTTTGAATGGACCTATTAAGCGAATTTAGTCAACTGGTGAGGTTCCTCAAAGAACAAGTTCGCATTTAGCGACCATAGTTTCACGCGCCTTGCAGCCGCAAGGTGGCAGGATACCATGTCCCTTGGACAGAAATCTTTAAATTTTTTTACTTCCCACATTGATTTTTTGTTCATTTTTGGACAAAGTGGAGATAATTGTAAATAAAATCTGTTTCTGAAAAGAAAAGTAGGGGTCACCGAACATCCAAGATCGTTAAATCCAATCAAAGCTATAGGAATGGCCATCTGCCCTATCATTGTTCATTTTAGTAATTAGCGCGCGCGCTCGATGGATGACGTGGCATGTGAATTTGCGTGCGCAGTAAGGATGCGCAGAAACAATTAGCGCGAACGTCCTTAAGCGCTCCGAAGTGCTATTGTTGTAATTTCAATGATAGAGCTGTCCCATGGGTTTCTCCGTTCGAGTCTGTATGCAAATCAAGGGTTAAAAGTAAGAGGCACTGCGTGATTGCAAAATGAGTGACTAACGGCGCGGAAAACTCGAGCAGTTAGCTAAGAATTTAAATTCTCTCTCGTCAGCAAAGCTGAGAATAAAAGCATGATAGATTCTACCTAAACCAATCGGGGTTAAAAGAGCCCAGGTTCGAAAACTGGAGAACGTTTTCAAAGAAAAGCTAGAGAACCTTATTACGGTTTCAAAAATGTGCGCTTGTCAACGTTTCCCAATTACGGACAGTTAAACAAGCGTTCAAAGCAGTTTGAAAATCATCGACGCTAGTGAAAAAAGCCATGTTGATAAACAGAGAGCAGAATTTTTCCAAACAACGAACTCGAACGAAATGTTTCCTAGCAAAGCGATTGCAAGAAAGATAACGCTTTCGTTAAAATTCGCGCTTGTAATTTTAACACATAAGAGATTTTTTCCAATCAGGGTTAAAAAAGCGCGGGCAAGTTTAGGCAGGTTTATTGTTTGTATTGTACTAGAGTGACGCTTATTAGTATGGAGGAAGGCACTTTACCTAGACAGTTTGAATAGTAATGATTTACCTAGGCACTTCATTACTCGACCGTTATACATATTAATGATTTACCTAGGCCTACCTAGGCCTACCTAGGCAGTAACAAGGCTTAATTCTGACCTTCTATAACTACTTCAGATATTCAAACGAGATGACATGATTCGAATGTGTCTATAATAGACTCTCCCGCATTCTAACAAACAATGACACCGAGTCGAGGTTGGGGTGGACAAAAATACAGTAAATGTATGAAAATGTCCACCCGAACCTCGCTCTGGTGCTATTGTTCGTACGCACTCAAGTGGAATGCGGGAAAGGTCTATTGCTGTTTATTCTTCCTGAGTACATTCGACGACAGACTGGCCACTCGGCGATCGACACTCGTGCAATTACCTGATAGTTTTTTTTTTTTTGTTTTTTACGGGCAGCAGAGACACAGTTACAACAGTCCATCACGCACGCTGAATGCATACTATCTATGCAGTTTTCTAAACGTTTTATCCGTAGTGTTTCAAGCTTAATATTTTTTATTGTATGCGAAAGGTCTGTTAGAATCACCTATGTAGTTGATTAGACTTGAACGTTTTCCTTAGACAAGAATACATGATCTTGCAGGTGTTTTAATGTCTTCAGCAGTGGGTGATTCTAACTTCTAGTGCAAAAGCTCTTCTCTTAGATTTTTCTATGGTTAAAGGAATTATTCCCTAGTGAGTCACAAATTTTTAATTTATTTTTTTACAGTTTTAACAGCAAATAAATAAATAAAAAATTGCTTTCTCGAAATCTCATGGGGCATAACAAATATTCGAAATGGTCGATCGATAGTAAACAAACGAAGTGAAATCCATTAGGGACATGTTTTTGACTTCGAAATAACGGTGAATTCGAGATAACCGAGTTTGAATGAATAAGCGGAGCAGTAAAGCTAATTTGTCGTGGCGGACTACATTCCAGTGAAGATGATCTCAGCTAATGTTTTCTCAGTCTATTAGTTTTAAGGATAAACACGCCCTTCAAGTCGGGTTTTAAAGTTAAACATGGCCTCCTGGAAAATTGTGTTTTTTCGTAGTGTTGATTGGCAACTTCTCGTAACATTAGGAGGTTTTCAAGTGGTATAGAGCGGAAATTGAAAGGCCTCGATCGGCTTTGTTTATAACAGTAAATGCTATTTGTTGAGACCAAGACCGTATTTCAAGAATTATTTCATTTCTGTGGTATTCAGAGCACAATTTATTAGAATTTAGGAATAAACCTTTTCTCTGACGGAAATGGGCGACAAAGTAGTTGAAACACATTTAGAAAATGGCATGTAAGCGCGAGACCTTCAGACTCATAAAATTCTTTCATTTCTGTGGGATTCAGAGCACAATTTATTAGAATTTAGGAATAAACCTTTTCTCTGACGGAAATGGGCGACAAAGTAGTTGAAACACATTTAGAAAATGGCATGTAAGCGCGAGACCTTCAGACTCATAAAATTCTTTCATTTCTGTGGGATTCAGAGCACAATTTATTAGAATTTAGGGATAAACCTTTTCTCGGAAATGGGCGACAAAAGTAATTGAGACATTTTAAGAAAATGACGCTTTTGGATATTTGAGCACTTGCTGTATTTTATTTGCATCTATCGTTACTTCTCTGATACCCTCGGCCCCCCAATCCAAAGTTGTGTGTGCGCAGTCATCAACACTGCTTGGGGAGGAAAAGAAGGACGAAATCTTTCCGAGAAATTCGAAAATCGAATTTTACTGCAAAAGTAAAAGTACAAAGTGTATCAAGATTTTTGTTGCCCATTGTGGGTCAAAACTTCAGTACCAGGTGACGAGAAGTTGTCATTGCCCTCGCAGGGCTTTTGGCCCCAGAGGGCCAAAAACCCGAGGAGGCACCTTAGGACTCCCCGCGTAATATAGAGGAAGACTGGAGAAGAGAGAATATAGGTATTTCCGGTAGATAGTATAGCCGCAAAAAATCTCGATGTGATCGCTTTTTGCCGTCTTATTCCCTAATAAATTCGCTTCAAAATGCCCGAGATTGGGATCTAATGCAAATTGAAGACGCTTTCAAAGATCCTGAAGATAGATGTTACGAAAAATTGTGTCGTGACTCGCGTCACTTGAAACATTCGAGTGTATGCTAATTTGATCTAGAAGTTTCGTGCATATTTAGCCTTGTCACAGTCACTAAGCAATTTATTTTAGTCGTTTACGTCTGCTGCTGTAAATAGTTTATATTGTAATGATACTTTATTCAGTATAGCCGGAAAGTTCTAGAACGTTTTGCTGTAAAGTATTTAAGTAAATCGGTGTAGTGTTTAGATGGTTTTATTTCCCAGGAGTTTTACAGTAGTGTTTATACTGACGTGTGACGAAGGTCGCGTGTAATCGACAGAGGTCGTGTTTGTGAAGTGTAACAGAGGTTACGTGGATATTTGGCAAGAGGCCGTGTGTTCAATGTCAAGTGTAGTTACAAGCCTAGCGTGTGCTTGTTGAGAAGTCCTGTGTGGAAATACTGCGTTCGTGTGGATTAAATATTCTTGTTGTGTTTTCTAAGATCCCTGTGTTCTGATTAGACTATAAACTATACCTACCACTAAAAACATCGAACTTGCAACAATAGATTTTGGGAGAAAAACAGCTCAGAGGGTATCGTAGGAAATTCTGAAGTACAGTCGAACCCCGCTATTTCGAACTCGGTTAATTCGAAGTCCCCGCTATTTTCGAAGTAATCGTTCTTTCCCTACACCTTAAGGACGTTCGCGCCCATTGCTACTGCGCATCTCTAGTGCGCACGCTATTCATTGGTCACGCGCGCGCCACGTCATTTTTAAGCGCGCGCACGGATTCAAAAATTCAACAAAATAAAGGGCTGATGACCTTTGCGTTAACTTTGTGTGCGAATATTTTTGTTGGATGCTCGGTGACACCCACTTTTTTTTCGGCAGATCACTTCCTTTTCTGATTCTTCCATTATACTAAAAAACAAAAAAAATCTGTACGTGGGAAGTTTTAATTATTTCTCATATACTATTCAAATAGGGCCGAATTGGTACGTGGATACAGGTGTGTGTGACTTAGAAGTTGTAATTTTTAAGGCTAATTCTAGCTGATTTAATGACATATGTAGCAAAGATCTATCAAATAGGCCTATATATGCTGTTTTAAGCACATATAACTTAGATATGATTCTTCAACTTAAATATATGCCGATAGTAATGAATCCGGCCAGAATCGCCTCGAATGACTGGAAATCCTATAAATGCTATGGTCCGGGCTGCGCCTTATCTTCAAAACGAGTTCGGTGACCCCCGATTTTTTTTACGTTTTTAATCTAATCTTATCATTTTCTACCTGCAGTCAAAGTTTTAAAAAAATCTGTGCGTGGGAAGTTTTTGGGCGCGAACGTCCTTAAATCAACCCCGTTATTTCGAACTTGTCAACAGAGTACAAGAAGAAACTCCCAAGCGACCAACAAAGAGTGAGGTCCGTCAAGCAATCGAGACTCTCTCACGCTTCAGTTTGTTTGCTGTTGAGGGAGCCGAGATTCAAGGGCAAACAAGCCAGTTGTCATTCGACAAAAGTATTAGAAAAAACCAAAAGCGACAGAGCACTCAAAGATTTTTCAATGCAACAGCATCTGCTGAAGTTATCCGACATATAATTAGTGTATTTTTATTTAATCAGTGTCTTTCATCAAACTGTATTGTATTTTATTAAAAAATGTTTCATTGCTACGAATCTTACGCTTCCCCGGTTACGTTGAAACCCCGCTATTTCGAACTTTTTCCCATTTCCCTTGGGACTTCGAAATAGCGGGGTTCAATTGTCACTACAACAACAACAACAACAAATGTAAATGTTTGCGGCGTTTTCTTTGAGGACAAAAAAGCTTTACTCTATTTGCATACAAGGCGACTGCAACGCGATACTTCTGGTAACATCTCGGAAAAAATCTTGACTTCTGTTTAGTTAATTTAGTTGATTCTTTGGATCATATTTATGGTAAGATGCCTAAGTTAATTGAACAGTATGAGTGATAAAAATTTTTTTAAATTTTAGTTCATACAATAACGTTCAATATTATTGTTTTCAATCAACAGAAATTAAAGAAAGCGGGTGCAGCTTTCGTGATAACTATTACTAGTTTAATATAAAAACAAACAAACGAATCGGGACTTTGAGACCTTTTTAGTCTTACAAAACTCGAGACTTTAGACAGCTTTCTTATACTGAAAAGCTTATAAAGATCATAACTGCAACATCCATAACCCTTAAAACACAGAGACTACGAGGTACATAAAATTCAACTAAAATTTTGCGAAACTTAGAGTTTTTCAAGGGTCATTGGCCACCTCCTTTTATGACAAGATTCAGTCAAACCGGATGTTCTTTTGATGGGAACTTTGCAAACTTCCGCCGGAACATTGGTATTTTGGTTGACAGTTTGAGTCGAGCTTTCAAATTGAGAGAAAACGTCGTGAATGTAACGTTCTCAACTCTCGGCTGGATTTTGTTCTGATTAAGCATGTTTGTTTCGATTTCCGCCATGAAATTGCAGAAAATGACAGCCATTTTTGGCCCCAGTTCGATGAATTTCGAGACGAAATTCGGGTCCCGACTGCTTGTGTGACGGTTTAGTATTGTACAGCACCGCAAATGATCCCCAGACCGGAAATGATCCCCAAATTGGACCGCAAATGATCCCGAACCGCAAATGATCCCGATGTGGACCGCAAATGATCCCCGCCGAAAAACGAGGAATGGCATGGAGTTTGGTTTCCTGGATTTTTCCTATTTTTTATTCTATTTTTACATTCATTTAGTTTCATCATCTAAACGATGAATTAGATAAACATAAAGAAAAGATATTCTGTTGACGTAAACTATAATTTGAATATAATTTTCATGAGAAATTCGTCTTATTTTCTCTTGACAATTCTTTTGGAACATGAAATTACAGAAAAAAATCAAAGCTCGTAGACAGCAATATCATTTCTCAGCAAGCTCGGTCTACAACAATAATAGCTTAATGCTACCAAAGCTAAGACACAAAAATCTTCAGTGGATTTAATTTTAATGCGGCCATCTCCATGTTAAATAATCTGATTTCAAATCCTCATCATTATAAGACCCCAAAGGCGCGAGAAACAAATACCAAAGCAATTGTTAATACCAACAGTAACAGCTTTCGCGATATGTTCATGACCTTTTAGTTCGAGCGAATAAGCTAGAAATTCTGCTTCCCAACTCTACAAGCCAGTTTGACTTTTATTTCGCATCTGCAACTTGCAGCCAGAAATTCTGGACAAGAGCACTGCTTGGTCAACTTACATAGTATGTAGAGCGACTCAACACTTACCTTCATTACCCGTGGGAAAAATGCGAAAAACCGAAAAACGGCATATTATTACACACTAGAATTAATTGGCAGCCGTAAGCTGGTTTCGTCTAAGATTCTTAGACTAAAGAAGTCTTGCTTCATGAGAAACGGCCGGATAGGTTTACACCACTACATCCAATAACTATAATCCGTTAGGATTGCTTGCTACTGACTTTCAACATCGATGACAAAAGTATATTGTAATTCGCGTGATTGACCAAAACCGGAAACCGCACATGAAAAGTCTGTAGCATCCAAGGTTTGAGTAAACGTGCAGGTCAGGAAATAAGACACAACTTAATTGAGTTAATTGAGATGCAAGATGTCGAGTGACTGAACTGACATTATTAATTTGTTCGCAATTTTCGCTTCGGTTAAATTTTCATGAAATGCTAATGCTTGTATAAAAGCTGAAGGAGATACCCTATAAAAAATAAAAGTTTCTCAGTATTATACAAACAAAAGCCGATTACAAGGCATTCCGTAAGAGCTTTTTCGGTAATAATCCGAAGAACTCTTTATCATACGAATTCAGTATATTCATATAGAATAATGTCAGTTATGACTTGCTTCTGTTTATGTTAAAAACTGAATCCACAACCCGAGGAACAAATTCCATGCCATTCCTGGTTTTCCAACGGGATCATTTGCGGTTCGGGATCATTTGCGGTTCAATTTGGGGATCATTTCCGGTCTAGATCTGGGGATCATTTGCGGTCGGGGATCATTTGCGGCGCTGTACAGTATAATATATAGGCTTTACCTTGTCTTCGACATGTTCGTGACAATTATGAACAGTTCCTAGAAACTGTTGTCGCTGCTGGACGACTATTAAAATCGGCTGGTTTAGATAATTACTTTATTTGTGTATTTTATGCACAACATCTCTTTCACTGCTCACGTTTTTACAAACTCAACTCATCTCCTCTCACACTCTCGCACGTGGACCCTATCAACGAGCTGCCCTGTCATTCGTAGCATAGCAACGCGACCAGAAATGAAAGCTCACGAAGCGAGAGGTATAGTGTATTCACGGATTTAACCAACAACAGTAAAACAACAGCCTTGCAAGAGTCGAACACGTTTTTCCAATCTCAACATCGAACACGCATGCTCCCGTTATACAGAGCACAGGGTGGGAAGGGTAGAGCTAAATATCGACAAACGCTATAGGTGGTACAACTGTCAACATTTTAATTTGAACCCACTGCAAAAGACAGAAAGAAACGTGAAACGTTATCTTCAATTTTTTTAGTAACCCAAGTTCATACTCATAGTTACAGTCAAAACAATGAATGAATCGCGCGAAACTTTTATGCAAAATCTCATCAAGCCGAGCAAAATTTTACGAGGTTTCGCATCATTGGCATTTGAATTTTCGAAGAACTAACTTTGAATTTTCGTTCGAAACAAAATTTCGTTTATTTTATTGTAAAAGCACCGAAAGTTTCAAATTTCGTTTAATTTCGTTTGCATTACTGCTAAGGACGATAATGTTAAAGGAGCACTGTCACGGGAGTTTTGCTGTTTTCAGCTTCATTCGTTGCTAAGATCTTTACCTGGTACCTTTACTCGTTCCCAAAATGCTCAAATGGACTAAAAGAGACATATCAAACGAATGGTGGCTCAGAGAGCAAACCATAATGAATTTCTGGCAATATTTTCAAGGAATGGCTCTAGAATTTAAAAAAACTGGCTAGTTTTTTTTCAAATTTCAATCCATTTCCCTTCTTTCCCATGCTAAGTGCTAGGCGGCATTAAATGGTTTCGGTGTAGTGATTAAGTCCTAGATAACAAAACTGCATCATTATTTTTGCGTTTCCATTGATGCAGGAACATATTTCGGCATTGTAAAATGACGCTAAAATACCGTGACTGTGCCCCTTTAAGAAAATGTGTCTCTCACAGGACAAAAAAACTACACACCCAGGTACTTTTGGTCTTACATTATTCAGTGAATAATGCGTACCTTTTATGACACCTTTCAGGCCTTTAAGGTGATATCAGATGCACGATCCATGGACAGAACCAAGTCCCTCGAACTTCTCAAGTTTTATTTTGAGGTTCAAAAAGAAATATTAGAACTCGATGACTCTTTTCTTGATTTGCTCAAAACAAGCGAGGGCGACGTTCTCTCGAAAATGAGATCAAGAATGGAAAGAATGGAAAGTAGAGACTATGTTGTCCTTGTTGCAGGTAAAAGTATGCATGTATTACAGCACTTAAAAAGATATAATATATTAGTATATACTAAAACAGTGGATAGTGTTAAACACGCGTGCTGATTGGCTAGTCAAACTCCGAATATCCCGTGCTACTTACCTCCGAGCAACTCGGGAAAAAATGGCGTCCCGGTTTGCATCCGTGACAAGTGAAGAAATCATGCAAATTACTTTTTTGTGGTGTATATTATCTCACTGTTTTAGTATATACTAAAACAACTATTCACCTCAGTGTCGGTGGCTAGCGTTGAATATTTACCTCGCCGCTTCGCAGCTCGGTAAATATCAACCGCTAGCCACCTTCACTTCGGTGAATAGTTGTTAAATATAAGGACAGAGAGTTACAAAGGCATGATTCCAAGAAAGGACTGTTATTCTCAACTTTAACTCATGGTCGTAGGTAATGTTCTTTATTTTGTAAGCTAGCTGCATTGAGTACAAGTAAATTAAGAAGGAATCGTATGTGCTGTCGTGAAATGTAATAATGTCGTGAATTGTAATACCTGTCGTGAATTGTAATTACACTTGTCGTGTATTGTAATACCTGTCGATTACGACACATATGCTCTTCAGACGAAAGCTTAACATTACGCGCCAATGAACTCATCCAATACCCTAACGATGGTGGATACAACCTCTCTTTTCTCAAAAGAGAAATCCAAAGAGTTCACGCAATCACACGCAGTGAAACACTCAAACCCAGTCAGACTACCACAAACCAACCCAGTCGCGTTCCGCTTGTTATCACATATAATCCTGCCCTTCGTTCTATATCTAATATCATACAAAGACACTTTAAAATCCTTTCGTCTTCCCCATGATGCAGCAACGTCTTTCAAACCTCACCTCTTGTTGCTTTCCGACGAACCGACAACGTTGGTGACATTCTAGTTAGATCCAAATTACGTACTGATAAACAAACTAACGTCACCAAGGGATCCTTTCGATGCGGAAAAAAATTGCATCACCTGCCGCTATATCACAGACGGCCGTACAAATTATACCTTTTCTGCCACTGGCCATGGGGAAATGAAAACCATTCATGATCATATCGACTGCAACTCTAAAAATCTCATGTACATGATACATTGTCTACGTTGCCACAAACAGTACATAGGTGAAACGACGACCAGTAGACAGACCCACCCCTTCCTCCAGACCCACTCCAGTTTCAGACCATTTTCTTTCCGACAATCATTCACCTAACGACATAGAACTGATACCACTAGAACTTATACATTCATGTCGTGAAGCGTTACGCAAAGCCAAGAAAGCGTACCTTATCGAAAGGGGTCAAACTCTTGAACCCAAAGGTATAAACAAACGAGAAGAAATTTAATCTAATGTTTAACCCACTTGTACCTCATGTATTATATTCCATTTTGTTATCTTGTCATTTGTTAGTCACTTCAACGGTCAGCTTTTTACTGTAATACTATATAGGCTTTTATCGTTGTTGTTTAAATTGTAACTTCTTTTCTCAGTTGTAAACATTCCCTGAAGAAGTCAGGCCGTGCCTGACGAAATATTGGAAAATACAAAACAGTTAACCCCAACCGTACGGTCAGCCTTTCTGTGTTCAGTTTCTTCAAGCATATAAAAGTTGCAAACTAATACAGATAAAGCCTTTCGCTGATGATATCGTTTAGGGTAGGTTTGAGTTCTTGAATTAGTAGTCTCCTTTATCTTGCAGTGAGTATCAGAATGACCTTTTGCTAATATCTCAAAGTGGTCCCATTTTAAGTTGTTACCAGTTGACGTGACGTGGTCTGCGATAGCAGACACATGACAGGTACTTGTGATCCCTTTAAAATGTTCTGTTTTTCTGTCATGCAATCTACGTTTTGTTTTTCCAATGTTTTTCCAATCCTGGCAGTCCCAACAACTAGCTTTACAAACAACTTTTGTCATTTGGGAACGGTTGATCTTGTCTTTGTAGGGAAAAAAGGACTTGATGCGATGAGCGCTCTGGAAAATTACCCTAAGATCAATGCAGCCATAAAATGTATCAATGCAGGTCTTAACCTGTTTGGTAACAATTTTACTTTGCACTCCTGAATAAGGTAGAACTAATATTGTTTCCTTTTGGGAACTGTGGTGGTTGGATTTCTCGGTCTGTTTTGCTGTCTGTTCAAAACATCAATTGATGTTGTAATGACAACACCAGCGGGATAACCATTCTGCAGCAACAACTGCCTCAGTTCATCCAGACAAGATCGCAAAAGAGAAGGTCACTTCTGAAGATGTATGTCGAAACATACGACACGTCAAGTAAAGTTCAATAATTTGGTTTTCCAACATGAATTTTATCGTCATGTTTGCAATTGCAGTTTGTGTGCTAGTTCTTATTAAGCTACGATGGCCAAAGAAAAAGAATGTTTATGACATTGCACAATTTAACTTTTCATTTTCTCGAGTTCTCATGGGAAATTGTTTTGGAGTTATTGCAGGCAACTATTTATATGGAAACAATAGCCGAAAATATGCTGGGAAATTTGTCCGAGAAGCGAACAGTTTTCCGAGAGCGTAGCTCGAGGAAAACTGTGAGCTACGAGGAACAGATAATGTGCAAGGACAAGCATCTTAGCATATTTTCGTCACAATTGGAGGATATCTATCGTCTTTATTATCCTTTAAATCTTTTTCGCAACGAGCGCAGTTTTGAAAATTGGGGAATATTCTCGAAAATGTTTGATAGATTATAACTTTGAATAAAGGTGGTAAGTTGCTGAAAAAACTGTGGTGCAGCGTCGGTGGGGAGTATTACAGGATTATATCTTAAGCTTTTACAAAATGCAAACGGAACTGACTGGTAAAAGTAAATCTCCTAAAAAGTGCTTAATGGGGTAGACATGGAGACCCTGGCTACACAAATCCGTAAAGAAATATGGAGAAACGTACTAGTACTAGTAATAAAACAAAGAGGCTCAAGAATAATTTTAATTGCAGTTTATGATTTTCATGGTAGGGGAGTTAACTATTTTTTTCGAATTGTATGTCAATTTCCTTTCAGGCGAGACCAGTTCTGGTAAAAGTAGTATGCTAAACTTATTTCTTGGAGAGGAGCTTCTGCCGTTTTCTGTTTTAAGCACAACATCTACAATTTGTGAATTGAAGTATGGAAAGAAACGGCAGATAAAGATACACTACAAGGAGGCAGGGAAAGAACCCAAGGTAAAAGACCTTGATGAATCCTCTCCCTACACGGATCAAATTTCAGATTTCGTTCATGTCAAATCTCCAACCTTGAGGGAAAAAGCATCCGACTACAGCAAGGTGGAGCTGTTTTGGCCTCAAAAATTATTACAGGTGAGAAAAAAGTACAATTCTTTTGCATTTGTATAACAGTCAATTCTGAAGATGCATGTTGTAGAATAAGAAACATCACCAGAGGCGTCTCTAGTGCCCAGGAACCCCTTTGCTTATTTTAGGTAAAAAAGAAGAAATGACAGAAGGGAGAAAAGCCAGCGGGGCAAGTCAATTCGTGGTTTTCACGTCACGCAAGTAAGCTTAATTATCACGCAAGTGAAAAATAAAATCGCTTGCCATTCAATAAATTGAGTCAAGAAATTGATCGATCGTAGAAGAGTAATAAATAAACCACGTGCCAAAGTTTCGGGGATGGGCGATATTCCGAACTCGAGTTATTCGGCAAAAGGTATAAGGGAGTTTTAGCAAACCACGACGGCGACGGCGGGAGTGACCTCTTGTAAAAAATTAATTTATATTTAACTTTCGAATGTCGCAACTCTGTAAATCTGTTCAGTACGCCTATTGATACGAAAAATTAGGCATTGTGGTTCGCTTTCTCCAAAATGCGTAGAACTTGGTCATTTCACGTTGTAGTTTTGCAGAGGATGGCAAAGAAATGTACAAAGGTTCAAAATGCAAGTGCACAGTCATTGTTCTGCTCATTAAACCTTTTGTTTGGTGACGTTTTCGTCGCCGTCGTCGTCATGGTTTGCTAAAACTCCCTATAGTGTTTATTATGGTGACGCCATGTTGGAGCTCTAACATGGCGGCCGGAAACCAGTGAAACCATCTGGAGTTTACTTTGGCTCTCTCAAAACGTTTATTCTCTCCGTTAAACTTGAAAACATTCGCCTAGACACTTCTCTCAACATATTGGTTACTCAGAACTCGAAAACATAAGGCAAATCGATATTTTCGCCCCCCTTATCTCAAGGTCTGGATTCGCCACTGTTCGATGTTAGATCAAAGTGGAGGATTGAGTGAGAAAAATAGCAATAACAAAAGCCGAAGATAGACAGCTTTTTTCCGTTGAACACCGGTTTTGTCCGGACAATGGTCATCGGACACGGGATGCATCTTCGTCGTGCCGTGACAACATCAAATCCACTGTCTACTATTACTATTATCATTAATATAGAGAATTCAGATTCCATATTACTTTGTCCTTTACTTTTACCGAAGAAATGTTTTGTTTCGCTTTTAAGGATAGAATAGTAATTGTTGACAGTCCTGGTGTTGGAGAATCAGAGATTATGGACGACATCGTCGTTAATTATTTGCCAAATGCCTTTGCCTTCATTTACGTCATCAACAGTGGCAATGCTGGAGGTGTTCAAAAGGATCGAGTAAGTGTTTGTCTTTTCATGTTAAAATATCCCAAAATTTTGTAAAGCAACAGATTGCTTAAAATGTTAGGCGTGTAATCACTGTTAAAGTAGCGAAGGAGAAAGGTAACATATGTAAGTGGCTAATAAAATTGTAGGATAATTATTCCTTAAGCCAGCCTCGATACGAGGTGAAAAATGACAACTGAGCTGAGTACAGTACTTTCCCTACTGCAACTGTGATATCCCTGTACCCCTAGTTTAAGCCCTTTGGGGTTGTATGGTAGCCCTCCATGCGACATTCTTTGGGGAGAAAGATTGCGTGACGAGTATCTATCTATGCGAGAAAGATTGCGTGACAAGCCCAAAGAATGTTTGCGTAGCTTATTTATTTATTTATTTATTTATTTTATTCTTTTTTTATTTACTCATTCATTTATTTCCTTTATTCATTTTTATTTATTTATTTATTTATTCATTTATTCATTTACTGCTTTTATTCGTTTTTATTAATTAATTAATTTATTTATTTATTTACTTATTTCTGGTTTCGAAGGATGCTTTTATGATGTATTTTTGTTATTGTCTTTGATCAATTTGACGTGAAGAGGGCGGCTGTGCAGACAAAGCCTTTTGTTCAGTCATAACGTGACCTGACTTTGTTCTCTATGGTCTTCTATCGCCCTCTTTATTACCTTTCAACACAGTTTTAGTAATCTAGTATTTTGAACCTTCCTTAGCTCGTGCGACTGCTTCACAAGACAAGGCAACTGACAACTGAACAACAAATGGAATTTTCACCAGACTGTACTTTGTTTGTTTGCAACAAATGGGACACCATCCCACCTCATGAGGAAAGTGCCGTCACCGAGCACATCAAAAAAAAGCTCGGACAGTGCCTGCCTGATATTGACACCGACACTCAAGTCATTCGCCTTTCAACTACAAAAGCCTTGATGGCGCAGGAGTTTGGAATCATGAACGCAGAGTTTGCCTCACTCATAGAGAGTATTGGTCGTTTAGTAGCGAAAAGCATCGAAGGGCGACTCGAACGAAATTGGAGGTACGTATGGGGGGGGGGAGAGCATGTCTTCCTAGTTTTTTGAGGTACTTACGTTTAATGGCAATTACACCTCGACAAGTACATTGTAACCACTGCTGTAGGACAGCTAATATAAAGCATTTCAATTTACAGTATTGGCTCTTACCATTTCGAAAGAAATCCAGAGAATTTGGCTCTGAGGTATTTGATAACGCTTTTTTGGTTTGTATTGCTTGATGGATGAGTCCGCAAAAAAAAGATTTATGATAATTCTAAATGTACCGTGCACGTTATTCGAGAATTTCTTATCAGGGCAAACCAAGCATCCGTTAGCCAGTTATCCACGAACTATCCACGTGCTTAAGGGGGGAGAAACTTAACTACAACAGCTCTACAAGTCTGTTGCTAAGGAAATCTCAAAACCTCCCTTTTTTGGCTCCTGAAGTCCCGTGGGCATCAAAGTTTACCGTGTTTGTTCGATTCACGTTTCCTTTAAATGTTTCGAACCACGCCCATATTTGGTATGTCACGTGACCACAATAGAAAACGTCTAAAAACTCGTAAAGGGGGTACTATGGTGCTGCGTCGGTGGGAGTATTACACGATAATTTGGTTTTATCAACTAGGTTGATAATGTGAATTGGCCACCGTAAAGAGATTCGAAAGCTCACGTTTCGAGCGCTAGCCCTTCGTCGGAGCGAATCTAAAAACTCGGAGTCGAAAAACTCGGACTGAGTGGATCGTTTTCGAAATATAACAATACATTTTGCCAAAACACGGCATTATCTACAACTTGTAGTATGCGTTTGAGGAAATGTACAATATTTCGAAAATTATAGATGTCTAAGTGCTTTTATAGCCTTCCTTAGATGTCTAATGAATTATTTTTATCTAAGGTCAAAAGTATAGTTATAAGCAGAATCTATGAGGTACGCAAACTCACCAAGATGTTATTAGTGCCTTTTGTTTAGTACATGTTAAACCGAAAGACATGCTACTTAACAGCGCCTTGTTTATGATTATGTGCTAGTGAATAGGAATAGAGTTGGCATAGCCTAAGTCAGGCAAGTTTACAATTGCTTGAAATTTTCTTTATATTATAGCTGGCTAGATGAGTTGCTTTCTCGAATCATTTGGATGATGAAGTTATTTATAGACAATGTCAACTCTGACCATGAGGCTGCAACGCAAAGATTAACCCACGTGATAGAAAGACTGAGGAAACTTCAAGCCGAACAGGAATCGTCAAAAGAGGAACTTGGAAGGCATCTTGGCCAGGAGATTAACCAAGCCATTAGAGCTTTGATCGACCACTTGAAAAGTCCGGAGATGATTGAAAGTTTTTGCAGATGGAACTCCGATGAACTTCCAGATGTCGAGGGATCATGGGAAGTTACTGAATCAGCAATCATGAAGCTCATCCAGAACAGATTGCAGACACTGATTGAAGAATGGGAGGGAAAGCACCAGCAATTTGCAAAGGCCCGCAAATCAGTGGTCACCTTTTTTCTCAGCAAATACAATTATCTTGAGAACGAGCTTCGGGTCGTGGAAGTCGATGTCTCAAAAGCAACAGCAACGCCTGAAAGCACAACGGAAAATGAGAGTATAGAAGAACAAGTTCTGAATAATAACTCGAACTTTTCGATCCCACTTGAAAGCAAGATTGCCCTTGGAATCATGATACCTTTCCTCATTCCGGCCGCACTTGTCGGGGCTGCGTTGGCTGTGCCAGTAACATTACTTTTTCTTCCTGTGGTGGGAATCAAGTCCATTGTTGACCACATCCAAGACAACAAGAAGATACGTAAATATAAGAAAGATCGTTCTGAGTTTGTTAATAAGGTGTCTCAGAAATACCTGGAGAAAGTTGCAACTCCCAGGTCACTGAAGCCCCTCGTAGAAGACCAACTAATGCAAGCTGTCAGCTGCCTAATAGAGCTGGAAGCAAAAATTCCCATGCTGGTTGAGGCTGACATGAAACTTTGTCAGCAGCTTATAGATGAATCCCGTAGCAAGAAGGATATCGAAGCTCAGTACAGGCCGCGCAAAGACAAATGCGAGCGACTGCGTGGAGACCTTGCGTGTTTTGGTTCTTTAGAAATTCGGGGTATGGCAATCACCTGGGATAGCCTGGAGTGGGAGGTCAATGAGAAAGTCGACCTGAATCATTCCTTACCACCAGGCATCTACCAGGGAAGAATCTCGAAGGGAAGATATGCATCTAGTCGACAAGTCACATTGAAAGTCTACAAGGAACTGCTAACTAGCAGCAATGCAATAAAGTGTTTAGAAGATGAGGCAACCATGAGGTACTGCCCTACACACTCTGTGATATTGATCTAGCTTGAGGTTCGGATAGGGGAAATATTGGTCGAAAATTCTTGTAAAAACAAAACGAAATATTTCTCTATGGAAACCAAACAAGCTATGTCAATAAATTATTCATTATGATTGTTCTTCTAAAACTCTGCTGATTAATTAATTCTCAGAAAACGAGCGCACAAAAATTAAGTATTTCTTCTTCGTTTTGAGTCCACTTTCGTGAAAAGTAAGCTCAAATTTTCTGCTAAATCTGCAAGAAAAAATATTTCGACTTAACAACAAACATTTAAGGTCATTTAATGTTTCATAAAACTAAATTCGCCGAAACTAATTTTTGAGCGTTCCATCTTGGCTGCCCATATTGCAATAATTAGAATCAGAATTATCCTTGTCATCTTGGACTGGTTTGGCTTATAATGACGTAGCATATCGTTTCCTTCTTTAAGATGGTTGAAACAAAAATCTAAAAATGTATACACACTGTGGTTACCAAAATAAAACAAAGGTATCGGGCACAATAAAAACACAATAGACCTCAGCATGAGGCTCTTGGGTATAAACCCCACGAACTCTGAAGTTATTTCCCAGAGCCTCGTATTGAAGTCTATTGCTTTAGGCTGAATTTTGATATATCGAAATTGGTCTGTTTGTTTGCTTTTTTTTTTTAAAGAAAATTGATTGTGATACCTAGTGTTACGCTGCCGTTTGCGAAATCTAAGGAATGAGTCTGCACTACACTGCTATACCGATGTCATCAGTTTGGTAGCAGTTGGTCAATAATACAGCTTGTTAGAGCTTGTTAAATGATCAAGAAGCTTATACAGTCTCACTCTTTCCCGTTGAGTTATTCATTTAGTTATGCACTGCAATCATCATCCCATTCATCCCTTAGTCGACCACTGATGAATACATCAACTAATCCACTAGTATATATCCGTTCCTTTTATCTATTAATTCGTACTGCCATCACTTAAACGGTTCTTCCATCCGTCAATCGATCCATCAATCAATAATCATCATTCAAGCAATCAATCAATCAACCAATCAGTCAGTCAATTAATCAACCAATCAATCCAGTTAGCCATTCGTGGGCAACACATTTCATTTTAGTGTAGCCTGTAATTTACGGGCTTTGTTTTCTCTAATTGTATTGTTAACACTTCTAATCTTCTTTTTGTAGGAGACTTCGCCATCCTCACATTGTTGCATTTTACGGTGCTGCAATCAGGAAAGTTGCTAGAGGGTTGGAAGTAGCATTTGTTATGGAATGCTCGGGTGAAACTCTGAAGAAGTACCTCATCGATCAGCCTGGAAAATGTCCGTCAGTGAATCCTTTGTCCACACTGCGTGTCATCCAGTGGACCGAGCAAATTGTTGACGCACTAATGGTCATACATAGCATGTCCAAGAAATGTGTTCATGGCGATCTACGACTTGAAAATGTCTTGGTAGGAAACAATTTTATGAAAATCATGAATATTTATGATATAAGTTTGAGATTTCTATCCCGTGATAGTCGACTGGAGCGAAGCTAGGCTGGGTGTCAGGCTTTTACTAGCGGGGTAGGAGGGGGAAGCACCCGACAAAGAAAAGCCTTACATAAGGGTCTTTCTTTATTGCGGTCTCTCACCTCCTCATAGCGTGACAAGCGTCAGTGTACGCCTTTTTTTAACCAATCAAAATCATTTCCGACTGTCATGGTTACTTACATGCACAGAGCGCTCAAAATTAATCCGATCGGCGGGCGGAGGAAAGAGATACACGAAATCCAGACTAGTCCTAGGAATTAAATTCCTGTTTCAGGCCAGCGATCCCCAGCTGTAGTGACTATAAAGGCGAAGTTTTCTTACCTACAGGTGAAAGCGCCGTTTATTATGACATTGCAGCTTTAAAATTTATACCCTACAATATTTGTCGAAACGAGAGCAGTGCCGGAATAGATAACTCCGAAATGGTACTTGTTGGAACTTACCAACGAGCTACTTTGGATAGTAATTTCTCTAATTTCCATGAAGTAAATGATGAGGCCATCCATGGTTCTTCCAAAGTCCTTACAATTCGTTTCAATCGAGTCGAAGAGTGCCGAATATATGTTATAAATAAACGCTCCCGCATTTTGAGAACTTTCGAAATACCTTCTTTACCTATTAATTTTCGTTATAAATA
>JAHPZR010022839.1:17500-54798 GCA_019787425.1 Platygyra sinensis | reverse complement strand
TGAGTGAAAAACTCAAGAGCAAAATTTCCTGCCACTACACCTAGCTGCTCCATGGTAAAAATTGGCCGCCTCGACGACTCTTTCTTAGAAGTTTTTTAACCCCAAGCAAGCCCAGTAAAAGGTCAATCACTGCAGCAAAAAGAAAAGAAAAGGAGAAAAAGGGAAGGGGGGAAAAAATTCAAAATAAGAAAAGCCAAAAGACGTAGGTCACCTTCTCGTCCAAAAAACTATCTAAAAATTTTGATTTCTGTGCCTGCCCGAGCCAAAAGGTCGTAAAACATGATTCTAGTGGCAAGAAGGGCTAGCTATCATGTTGCAAATGCATTTTCGACCAGTTTAAAGCTAATTTGGCCCAGATCCAGCCTCAAAACCACCAAAATGTCCAAAAAACGCATTTTTGGCAAAAAGTTCCAGGAGTAATGGGTCAAACGACCAACAAAATACTAATTCTCAGTAATTACTATGTAAACTAGTAAATAACTTCAAAGGGAGAAATTAAATAACCATCAATCTTGGCAGAATACTGACCTGTGATATTCTACTTAAAACTCTCATTTCTTTCTCTTGAGGCTTTGTACAGATTGCACAAGTTAATGTGTACTCAAACTGGACAAACAGAGAAATATATACAATATGACAAAAGTTAGTGTGCTAAAGAGGGAGGCAAAAGGTTTGAACAAACTTGAAAACCATGTTTTTACAGCTGATATCTAGGTTGGCACAAACTTGTGGCCTGTCACAAATTCATCTGGGTATTTAATTACATGTGCAATATGGTTGAATATTCAGTATGCCATGTCCACATCTTATCATGCGAATCAAATGCTGCAAATCTGGCACAAGGACAGGAACTACTTCCATTAAGTTTGAGAAAATGTAAAAAGGCAGATTTAATCTTTGTGCAATAGAACAAGGAAATTTTCACTATGAGTGCCACACTATAAACTGCTTGCTGAACAGTCTTTTTTTATTTTAAGGATAGCCAAAACTGTGTAATGCTTCATTGACTTTTCAGTCATAGTATCATAGCATAACTGTTAACTTGATAATTAAATTTAATTAATTATGTTGTTGATCACTGATGCAAAACAATGGGTTAAGAAGCTCATTCAAGCTAGGCTCTTATCTACAACATTCCCAACGGCCCTGTCTAAATGGCTAAAGATTCTAGAATGATTAAACACTGTCATGTTATTAATGAAGACTGTCAGTCCCTGATTCAGTGAGTAATACTAACATGAATGAATACAAACAATGTAGGTAAACATTAAGTGCCACTTGGAGTGTACTGTCTAGTTGATGGAATTACACAGTCATGTCACTCACTTGATGTAATATAAGATTCAGATACACCGACTCTTCCCAGTCAATGCTTGGATCACCCAAGCTAAGAAAAGAAAATCAAATGCAAATAATTATTAGTCAAAGCAAAATTTAGCTAACTAAATTAACTTTTACTAAAAGCAAAATCACAAAACATGAACAACTCAATTTGATGCAAATTCTAACTTCTGGTCATCTTATAGCATATACAGTACATGTACAATAATACTAAGTGATAAGAATAACAAATAAACAAACCTTGGAAGAACTTTGGAGTCTTTTCTGAACACTGTAATTTTAGACTACACAAGTTGATGCAGGGAGAAAATAAGAAACAGGCAGTGATAATACTTTTAATTATTTACTTACCGGTAGAATTCTAAAGATATAAAAGTTAGCACTAAGTTCATTCAGTCAAGGTAACATGGCACTTTTAAAGTGCCTATGAAGTAAAAAATAATTGCTGCTTATTTGAAAGGCTTATTTGAAAAGTATAGAAGAATGGCGTTTTTCTTTTCAGAATATCTTTTTTTGTTTTAGAGATATTTACGTTTTTGTGAGTAAAGTGATGACGCCATAGGTGGTTTCACTAAAACAGTACAACATTCAATCAAGAATATCTCCAGAAACATTGGAGCAGTGTTCTTCAAACTTGGCACCAGAAACGTACATCACAAAAGAAACAAAATGACACCTACTACATTGTTGCCATGGCAACACTCTCGGCTCCAGTCTATTTCTGTGAAAATGACTATCTCTATTTGCAATCTTTTTAAGTGGGACTGAGGGTCTAGCTCCGCACACAAATGGTTCCCATATTGCCTTAACTATCCCCATTAGATTGCTGTTGATCCTTGTTAAGGATAAAATCTAGGAATTTTAGTCTTAATTAAAACAGGACTAGTGGCATAACTGTTGTCATGCCAATGACACGACAGGTGTCATTTTGCTTCTTTTGTGATGTACAGTCCTGATGCCAAGTTTGAAGAACACCGCTTTAATATTTCCATAGATATTCTTGATTGAGTGTTGTACTGTTTTAGTGAAACCACCTATGACATCGTCACTTTACTCACAAAACCATAAATATCTCTAAAAAGAAAAAAAAGATATTCCCAAAAGGAAAACGTTAGCCTACGAAAACAGCCGTCCTTCTTCGCTCCCGGCCCGAGTGGCGTTTCCCGTGAAGGACGTCTGCGATTCACCGCAGAAAATTCCATACTGATGACGAAAATCTGTCCCAAATCTGGTCACGAGCGCTGATTGGTTCAATCGGTAATTATGCATAATTAAGTCCGTAAATATGCGGGACAGTGAAAATACTCACCAAAACAAATCTGGCATCTTGTAATTGTAGCATTGGTTTGTGTAAAATGGGGTTGACAAGCCTACACGACTTCGACGGTTTGTGACATCTGTACATTTGCCATTCTCCGTTCGGTTACTCGACCTTTTAGTCGCTTCACTCGTGTTTATGAAGGGCACTTCATGCTGTGTTATAAGGAGGAATTTTAAGAAGAGTGATTCAGCCGTTAGACTTTGCCATGGCAAAGTTTTAGAGGTCATAAGTCTACATGATTTCCGCTCTTATCTGCGAGTTATTTCGTGGATTTTGACACCTCTGTAAACATGTACAGTGATTAGAACTGTTTGAGAGTACAGAACTGATATCATACCCTCGTACCTTTTTCTTCAGAGATGCTGTAGCTTTACTTCGAGAAAGCTATACAACAGCTTGTCTAGTGAAATTCTAATTTTTCTTTCAGATATCTGATCGAGCTTATGTTTTTCAAGCTTGATGTAACGACATGATTCAAATGCAACGACACGCAAGTCTGTTGAATGTGTCTTAGTCAAGACCATGGTTTCGATCATCCATGTGGATCTCATCATTTAACCGGCATTTCTAAAATACTCTGTACGTCCGAAGTTGCTTGCGTAACTCGTACATTTGTGAGAAATGTAAGACATTTGCGGTTTAGCTCAAACCTTTCGTGACTGTGAATGATAATTTATTCAAAATTATAAAGTTCACGCTTATGTCATCAGTATGGAATTTTCTGCGGTGAATCACAGACGTCCTTCACGCGAAACGACACTCGGGCCGGGAGCGAAGAAGGACGGCTGTTTTTGCAGGCTAGGAAAACGTCATTCTTCTTTACTTTGAAAAGCTTTTCAAATGAGCGTCAATTATTTTTTACTTCATAGGCACTTTAAAAGCACATTTCTATAAAACACTTTGAGCACCTCTCACAAGAAAAAAGGACATGTCAAGAGAACTGAAACTTACTTTGAGAGAAACAAGGCTCTTTCCACAAGAAATAAGAATAAGTTACTTTCCAATGGTACTGTATGATACAAATTTTATCTCTAAAAATGAAATACCCAACTCCAAAGACAAGACATGCACCTCTCAGCTGAACATTTTAATTAGTTTTTTAACTATTCTCCCATTAGGTTATAGTCAATAGGGTTCAAAATATTTATTAGTCAAGTAGCTTAATTTTGACACAAGAGGTTTTTGATTGACTGACTGACTGATTGATTGATTGATTGATTAATCAATTAATTGACTGAACAAACCCCATACAGTATAGATTTTCTTCCAACTAACACAATTTATTTCATAACAGCTGGAAGGAGTTACCTCTGCTTGTCCTTTTTCAACTTTACCATCTTTATTGGCATTCTTTCCTTTTACATAGAAAAGAAGGTCGTCCCTTGTTTCATCATCATTATAAACAAAGTACTGTGAGAAAAGTCTTGTCCAGAAAGACTCAATAGCCAGGACAATAAAACCCTCTGTGTTATTAAAAAGAAGATAGACACAAACTATAAATTATCATCATTTACTATTGAGATTTGTCTATAAGATAAGAAAATATATATTTATTTATATAAATCTTAATTGACCACTCCCTCAATGGGGCTTTTCAGGGCCAGTGAAACTAAATGATGAAACAACAATGCAAATGAACATTATGTAAAAAATTCCAACTGGCAAGAAGCAGACCAGTTGGCTGTTTACAAGTGGGGGGAGTTTTTGAGACAACTCAAAAAAGCTGTGGAAACACTCGCCTGCAGCTTATGTTCCCACAGCATTTCTTGTTCTCTCAAACTTCCACTCGTGTTTCCATAACTCAACAGAAACATGATACATGTTTTTTTTTTTTATTTCTTACACAAAGTATAAACTAATATTGGCCTAAAGCGTACAGTGAATTTTCGAAATCAGCGGTATGACAGTAATCATGTCAAGGACACTCAAGGTCATGGGTAATCATGTCAAGTTTGCAGGCTTTGCGTTGCTTCCCGTCCGTGAAGAAGCCAAAACACAAGTTTTTGTCATTCAGTGTGTAATAAAACAATTATTAGATTCGGTTTTCGTGATATCCAGAAGAATCAAATTTCCTCTTTAACCGAGACTGTCTCGATTTCATCATGCCGCATGTATTGACACAATTTGACAAGCCAAATCAACTTAAATAAACTATTTTTCTTCCTCAAAAATTGCTCCACTTCATTCTGCATATATTGAACGTACCTTCACTTTCTTTATCGAGATGTTCTCTCCTCCGCTCTCGACATATACTCTCCAAAACTTTCGTTATGCTGTTGATCCCTGCATATTGGGCGGCCGCCATATTACTTTCTCGTCACGTGAGCACAAGAAGGGCCATGTGAACCTCTCGTGCATTCTCGTGCATCGTTATATGAAGCGATGACCCAGTCTTTCCGCGGTTGTTGATGTAAACATACGTGTCGAACACGCCTGGTCGATTTCTAGAACGCCAAGATTTACTTCCTAAACGAAGAATACCACTTTTCTGGCCACTCTTCTGGACTGAAAATCCGTAAAAAGGATATACAAAGACTTAAGATTGTCTCCTTATTATTTTAGGATCACCAAATGACTTATTTTTCCGTTTGTTTTGTCTGACGGATTAATTAGTGATGATGATGCCATATGTATTTCAATGAAACTACCGTTTGGACGCCTTTATGGAGAAGAAATCAAGGTTTGAACTTATTAAAATTGTAGAGGCACAGAAAGAGCAGCTGGTGCGTTACGAAACAAGACTTAGAGGTAAGTTAGTACAGGTTAGTAGGTTTAGTTATGATTTCAATTTAAACGGAAGTGGAATGGATTGACATCTTCACTTACATGTACTAAAAGGATACATTCTCCCTCATAAATTCAAAATTGCGTTTTTATCGCGAGGTAATAGATTCCAACCCAAATAAATTCAAATCTGAGAGGTTAATGAATTTTGACAGGAGGTAGGGATAGAATTTGAAAGGGTAATTTCTTGTTTTGACAGTTTTACACATGGGCATTTGATTATTTCTTTTTAAGCAGAAATTGTACCTCTTCGGCCGTGTTTCGGAGTAAGTTAGTATCCTGATTTTGTTTCTGATCAGATCCTTTACCTTGGTGATATCTATTATTACATAAGATTAGTTGCCAGTTCTTGAAATATTCTTGCCTTGGTGTAAACTGCCAGGGTAGTCGATGTGATGTGGTTCCAAATAGTCTCAGTTTTTCTTGCTGCAGAGGTCTGACAAATATTTAACAATAATTATTGGACGAGGTTGAGCAAAATATTGTAATTTGTCAGTGGCAAGCAGATCAGTTATCTGTGAGATGCTGACAAATCACAGTATTTTGAGACAACTAAATTCAATAATTGTTTTATCATTCGATCACCAAGTTTGTTTTCATATGTTAATCACTTCCTGGCAGCTCAGGGAAGCTATCTGCCATTTTTCTCGTAGGAACATGGTTCCAATTATGCATGAACAGAATACGTCTAGACGGTACTACATATAAGCAGACTGTTATATGTAGGCAGTTATTAACAGACCTACATGCTGGGTTCTCAGCCAATGGAAAGAAAGAAAAAATGCATCAAATGATAGATTCATTACCAGGGCTCAAAGTTGATATTTTACTTTTGGAGCACATGTGCGACCAGATGTAAATTTTTAGGCGCTGACGGCTGAAACTTTAGGCGCACAGCTTCAAATACTTGGAGCACCTACTTCGTGTTGCAATATGGGCCTATTCTAGCAGTAATGAACACAACAAAAACAAACAAAAGAATCAAGATATTTGACACAAGAGTTAAGCTTAGACATTAATTACTGAAGTCGCTTCGTTGAGTATCCTCACTATCTAATTGCTTGTTGTTTCCCTCTCCTTCGAAATTATGTTCACAAGGATGCTTGATTTTTTCACCATGTAGGTATTTGTAAGAACTAGCTCTAACTTTGCTCATTTGGGTAGCTTTTAAGCCATAGATTTTGTGGACCGGCCCATTCCGAAAATGCTGGACCTTTTTGTATGTCAGACAAGTGAAAAGAAAGCTTTACAGAACTCATCATTTGCGAAGAACAAGAACACGATCTAATCTCATCCCCAGTCTCCATGCTTTTCGCTAGGCCGAGCGCCTAACAGTATGACCGCCATAACAACGTGGGAAGAAATGAAAGTTTGAGTTCGGAGAATCCACTGGGAAATTAGGCTTAAATATGATGAATAGAACACACACTGATGAAAGAAAAATGGTGCAACTTTATTATTTGGTGCCTGGTTGTGGTTATATCAGTTCTATGTTTAAATTCATATTACGTAAGTATTACGAATACGTTAGTATGATCAGGTGAGTAATTACTAGAGAGGTCGCACTGTAAGTTGGCTTTTGAGGTGCGGTGGTGCGACCACACATAATTTTTTAGGTGCACAGCCAAATATCTAGTCGCATATGCCACCAGTTGGTCGTTAACTTTGAGCCCTGATTACATTTACATACTCCAGGTTACTTACAAAGTTGGAATAACAAATTACAAAACAGGAACTAGGGTATCCCCCATATAAAAGAATGTTATACATATTTACAGTATCTTTGCAACTATATGACTTTCAATTTTTACTCTTTAGATGTTGTCCGTGCATACAAAAATCTGTTACAAGAAAAAGAGGCTTTGGAGGCGAGTGTCAACGTCTTGACAACCAGCAGTAACCAAACAACAAAGAACAGCTCCAAAAAAGAAGCAGCTGATGGCAAAGCTCAGAATGAAAGTGTGGAGGACGAGAAAAACAGTGACAATGCAGGTAAAGGTGAAGTTGTCACAAGTCTCTTACAAGAAGAGGGTGTACATACAGGGGAAGTCTTGGATCATCCTCTAGCAGTAAAAGAAGATGATGTGGAACATGGAAAACAGTTGGACCAAGATGAGGTTTGGTTTTTTGTCTTAATGA
The DNA here is from genome assembly GCA_019787425.1 of Platygyra sinensis. Classification (NCBI taxonomy): domain Eukaryota; kingdom Metazoa; phylum Cnidaria; class Anthozoa; order Scleractinia; family Merulinidae; genus Platygyra; species Platygyra sinensis. Next base: position 47,213 of record JAHPZR010022839.1, on the reverse strand, counting down.
CAACCCAACTTTACTGAACCTTCAATCTTAGCCAAAAGTAGTTGGGACACTTAAGCTAGATCATGAATCTACCATCCCCATTATTCTCTAGAAATAATGTATGCAAAAAAACTCAGTTTTGTGTGAAGTGGCATCTTTCTGAGTAAATCTCTCGAAGGCAGATTTCGACTTGATGCAAACTTAAACGATTACTTTTAGCAGCTTCGACAGCACATTTATTTTTAAATAGATGTTTTGGTTTGTGAAATAACTAGAGAAACAGACCAAAGAAAAGAAAAAAGGGGTGGACCTTGTATCGAACTGGTGCCACGACAAAACAAATCCACACCCGCTCCATTCAGCACATAGTTAATTGCTTGCGCTAAAGAAGCAGCAGTAACTGATTAGTGTAATTATATTTCTTTTGTTTTTCATTGAACAAAAGGTCTCCAGAAGAAAACTGAGTTTTTTTGCATACGTTATTTCTGGAGAATGAAGCGCAAATTGACCAAGACAAAACAAGTCAGTCTGTAAAAAATTAGCTCGATCCTCCAAAAAATGAAAATCAGCGAAAACTGATATACACCCTTTCTTGTGGTAATGAACAGGTATTTTTGTGAATGTTAAAATAAGTGTTTTAAGTCATAAATGTAGGTGCAACAGAGTTTTAAGTAAAAAGAGATTATTAATTTCTGTTAGACAATTTTAATGACAAATGCATATCATTTTACTTTGTAAATCTTATTTGCATAATTTAGGAAAGCAGTTCACCCAAGCAGTCAGAGTTGGAAGCACAGCAAGAGAAGATTGCTACTCTTAGTGCATCACTTGCTACTGTAATGCAGCAAAAATCAAAGATGGAGGCCAACTATCAGGCTGATAAAAAGAAAATGATGGTATAAATAATCCCTGCTTAAGAATTACGATAGAATTAATAGTAACAATTTTATAGTACAATCTTCCACTCGATGTTTTGATTTTTACACTCATGGTTTGTTTTCTTTTCTCCCTTATTTAACCATCATGCAATCCATTAGCAAGATCATGAAGCTAGAGTCAAGGACTATGAAGAAGAAACAGAGAAGCTGAACAAGACTGTAGAAACACTTGAGGAACAGCTTCAAGAGGTTTGTTGTAAATAAATTATCACCAAAGGTACCAAGCCTTTTTCACAAAGTCAAAGGAGAAGCACTATTTCAAAATTCCCCCTAGCACATGACTTGTCTGTTAGGTCTTGATAAGGAAGTTGTCTATTGTTAAATTTTCTTTTATGTATATTTTCAATAATGAGTCTTCATTCACAGCAGGGACATAGCTAGGAGGTCCTGGGGTGCCTGTGACCTCCCCTTTTTGTAAGCCTTTTTAAGCAAACAACCTACAACAGGTGACAAAAAAAACGACATGACAATCTGATGAGTACCCTCATTCTGACCTCTCACCCCTCTTTGAAAAATCCTGGCTATGCAGCTCTTTCAGTCTTAGCATCTTTCTCAGAGCCAAGCTAAATGAAAAGAGTTCTATGTTTGCAATTTATTTCAGCCAAAGAATGAAATTTGACAGTGGAGTGATAACTGGAGAGGGCTGATTCCTTCAGATATTACAATTGTGCAATTAGTAGTTATTCAAGTAATTAATGGTATGGCAATCAATTTTATTTGATTATTCACAGCTCAAGCTACGCATGAGACATGAGCAGCTGGCCCGTGAAGAAGAACAGAACAACCATGTCCTCATGCTGCGTGAATTACAAATGCTTGTGTCGACTGAGCGTTCTGCAAAGGAAGACCTTGAACAACAACTAGATGATGCCAAAGAGCAAATCCTGTTGATGAAAAAATCACCAGGCAACAAAACAGAGGAGTATGAACGACAAATTGCTCAGCTGCAAATTGAGTTGCAAGGAGTTCAAAAAAGGCTAAAGGAGGCTGAGAAAGTTTCCTCGCAACCTTCACCGCTGCTGGTTCAATTGCAGTCTGAGATGTCCAAGATGAAGAAGGAGCATGCTGAGGCTGTTATAAGGGAACAGAAGAGGGCTAATGACGCTGAAGAACGACTGAGGATTATTACCAGTTTGGAAGAGTGCCGAGTGGCAGATTTGGGTATGAATTGATCAAGTGTTTTGTTGCTGTTACAGGCATTCTTTGTTGCTGCTCTCACACAACCTATCTTCTTCTTTAAAAAGATCTCATTTGGAACCCCCCATGGTACAGTAGTGTAGGAGAAAGGAAATTAAATGGAAAATCAAATGATATATAAATTATCTAGTCTGAGACTGTGTGTTGTTTATATACACAACCTAATGCATACACAAAAAAATTGATGGAATTTGAAAAAACCTCATGATGACAGTTTAGTAAGTAAACTCCTACAGTTTTGATTCTCTCAAGATCATTGATTTAGGTAAACATAAAATAGCCATTTTCTGTTTCTATGATGAAGATATGTGATGTGCCATGTTGGTGACATCACACTTTTTGGCAGGGTTGTTATACACTTGGTAAATGAGATTCCATGGTTGTGTGCATTGAATCATCAGAAAATCTCCCAGACATTACAACTTAAGTCTTCATGTAGCAGCATTTAGCAATGCCATTGAGGAAGTCTATCATAGTAAGTAAGTAAGTAAACACTTTATTTATAGAGGGTAAACACTAAATAGCTTAGAGCTAATAAACTTGTGGCCCTCAAACTGATGCATTTAGAAAAAAACTTGTGGCCCTCATGCATTTAGAAAAAAACATTGAGTTTAATCTTTTTTGTTTTGTTGTCAAATCAGAGGTGAAACTCTCCGAGTTGTCAGAAGTTGTTGGAAATTATGAAAAGCTCAGACTCCAAGATCAGCAAGCTATTCAGAAGCTAAAGGAACGCTTACAGAAACTGGACGTGGAAAATGCTACATTAACTCGGCAGATCAGTACAGATGAAAACAGAACACCAGACAATGAAAGAGACCTTTTAGAGGATGAAACACCAGAGGAATTGAAAAAGCAAGTGTTTAAGTTGAAAGGGTTGCTTAAGATTGCTATGGATTCTTCTGACAAGCCACTGGATCTGGGTACGTACATTTATTATTTTGGTCCATACGCTACATGTATGCTCAATGACGTTGACAGTTAAATCATAAACTCGCATCATATTTTTTCGTAAAGATAACCAAGAAACAATTGACTTTTTAATATTATTTGAAACAACATATCTCTTTTTGCTGTCATCATTTTGTTAGCGAACAGGACTTTGGGAGCGATGCCCAATGAGTTTGCCAAGTAGAATGGTCTCTGATGAGTTCCTTGGCTGGGACGAAATGAGCTGCCTAAGACTAGCCACGAAAACATAATCTTTTGTACAGTCATGTGTTCCATAATATGGCAAAAATTATGCTGTGCAGGTGAACAAAAACATAGAGAGCTGGTGATTTCAAAGGAAATCCCAGGGGATATTTACAGTGTACATGATGCGGGGTCTAATGAAGCTTCATATATAAATCTGAAATTTTGCCCCTCGGAAAATACCTGGCATCAAAATTTCCCACCCAAAACAAATACAAGAATGTTTGAATGAATAATTTTCTGATCCATTGATTGCACCAAATTTTACTTAGAGATTCCCTCGACCTCGTCTCGGGAAACATTGAGATTCTCGGGAAACAAAATTCACAGTTCCCCAAAGGACCAGTCATTAAGTGATTTGTTATATAGCAAAACAAAACAAAAGCAAATTTTGAAAAACGTGCTGAGATTCCAGTGACAACATCAGGCCACCTCTGATCACGTGCAACAGCAGTCAACATTTCGCGGGTAATAGTGAACTGTTTCCGGTTTGACGTCATAGTTTTCGTGATGTTGCTCACTCATGGCATTTGGCGGGAAACAGTTTCATTGTTAGATGTCATGTAACCATGAACTAGCCAATAAATGAGTGCGCTGTTGCGGGAAAAACGCCAGCTATATAACAAATGCATATATTTTTAAAACCTAAAAAATACTTGACAGATCTCTTACGATTTACATTTCAACCCAAGAAAATACGTCGGACTCCCCGTCATGTATACTGTGAGTACCCCCATGGGAAGCAAATAGCGATCAATCACTGTAATTCTGGCCTGTGTTTCTCTTTCTCTTGAAAAAATGTTCAGAAGAGTTAAGCAAGTCGGAGCTGGAGTCTCTTTTTGTTAATGACCCTTCACATAAAGTTTGTCAACAAGAACTGCGGCAGCTAAAGGAAGAGTTTGAAAGATACAAAGTCAAGACACAAGCCCTTCACAAGAACAAATCCTTTAAAGAGCTCAGTGAACAATTAGAGAACTTGGAGAAACTAAAAAAACACAATGCTGAATTGGAAAAGGAAATTGAAGAGTTAAAGCAATCTAGCAGTGAAAAAGAACAAGATCAGAGAAAAGTGATCACAAACTTGCGTGATTCGCTCAAGTTAATGGAGGAAAAACACAAACATGAAAAAGAGGAATCAAACACTATTTACAAACAGAAACTCGAGGAACTTGAAAGGCAGGTGTTAAATCAAAGGGAAAGAACGCTTGCCTTAGTTGCAGAGAAAGATTCAGAAATTGAAGTGCTGAGAAGTCGTAGTCCTTCGAATAGTCCATCAGCTGACAGCAGCAAAGCAAGATCAGCATTTTCTTATCAGAGAAAGTTTGTGGAGATAACTGGTGGCCAGGCCACTCTGGATGCGCCTCAGTCATCTGAAGCCGATGTTGCAGTTGATCAGCTCTTGACCAAGCCTTCTGGGGTTAGTATGGTTACTTAATACACCGGTGAAATTTGAAAACGGAATTTTCACTCTGAAAATGCATCAATGTTTCCCGTCCACACCACGCTGAAAAAATCACCAGTCATTTTGGATTTGTGTTTGAAGAAAACTAAGTCAGGGAAATCACGTGATTATTGTGACGTCATCGTTTTCGTAAAACTCCGTTTGCAAAATGTTTTCCGCGCGCACGAAAACGAAAACCCGTCGTTTTCAAATTCCTCCTGTTTGAAGAGCGTTTTCAAAAATCTCGTGGCGGATTAGTGTGGATGATAGGCCTAACCGTAAAAGTAAAGCTGAGTTTTCTCATTTCTCCGGCATAGTGTGGACACTGCCTAATTTTCTTTATGAATTTTACTTGGGAGCTCACTGTTAATTTACAAATAAGAGATAATTAAACTTGGGTCATATGGTACCATGCTTGGCAAACAGCAAAAACACATTAGAAAGTGAGGACAAGCATCTTATCCCACGGGAATAACAGAAAGAAGGGAAAAAATAAACCATAGATAAGACTTGGCTTGTTGAACGGCCATCCTCAAAAAAGAAAAACCAAAGGCTTCACGTTTTGAGAACTGAACTGACTAAAGATCGAGCGGGCAGTTTTCAAGCCCAGGCCGGGAACATTGTGTTGTTCTCTTCTTTACTTTCATGTTGCCTCTCTCCAACCAGGTGTATAAATGGGTGTTGGTGAGTTTGATGCTTGAGGTGAACCTGCGATGGTCTAGCGTCCCGTCCGGGGGGAGTGGAAATATGCCCAGTCGCTTTATGCTATAGAAATAGGGATAAGCTCCGGCCTGATGAGCCACTTATCTGAAGCACATAGGTAAGACAGTTATCAGTGTACAGACCAATGTTGCACAATACCTCCTTTACTATTTCCAGGCTAGCAGCAGTGAGAGTTCACTGGTACACTATGCTCAACAGCAAGCCAGAAGAGAAGCAGAAAGCACAGCAATACGGCGGCAGAGGAACGAGCTCGAAGTGGCCTTAAGAGATGCGGAAATTAGGTAATATTGGGCAATTACTCTTTCCATGAGCAAATTAGATTTTTTCGTAACTATGAGGATTGATTGATAAAAACCCATCCAGCTCTGTAAAAATCCATTATGTGTAAGCTCCGCTACATTTGGCTTGCACACGGTGATAAAGTTATACGGGGCTTAACAATGTTGTCTTTTTTCTCTCGGTAATAGAAAGATAAATTTAAAGCACTTGATCGCTAGTTGATCATTAGTCGATGTGGAAGCGAACTAGGTGGGGGCGAACTCACCATGGGGCGAAATCAGCAGCTACCCCCAATATGCCTTTAAAATTCCTTACTTGTCGTGTTGCTGTTGTTTTTTATTTCAAGGGGTGACAAACTTATGGATCAGGCTAATCTCCTCAAAGAAGAAATCAGGAAACTGGAAAGAGATAGGTAACATGAGATTGATGTCCGTGGCTTGTTGCGAGGCATAAGCCAGATCAAATGGTTGTTGTTGATGTTGACATATACTAGGTCATTTAATTAACTCAAAATTGATGGAAACCTTAATTTACGAAGGTACAAAAACACGAACTAGGTAATAATGAAGAATAAAGAAACGGGGCGGGGAACATTTTAGAAGACTGAGATGAAATTGCGAACGGCGGTAAATAACTGCTTTTATTATCCAACTACACTTCGCAGAGTACAAATAACGCCCAAAACGAGTACAAATATCACGCGGTATTTGTACTCCAGAGGATCGGTTAAACAGGTTTGCTGCCGTTGACCAATTAGTTAGCTGGATTTCCCGCGCCAATTCCGTTCCACTTCGCATACTTCTGTCACGCATTCCCTGTAAATAAATAATATCCACGAAATTCGCTCGCACAAACATACCAATTTGGCGTGTTGGATAATAAATCTCTTATTAGACGTTTTGTTGTGTAGTATCGCTGAGAATTTTTACTCGTTGCTTGTATTTTGACTCGCCCTACGGGCTCGCCAAAATACGGCACAACTCGTAAAAATACTCAGCGATACTACACAACAAAACGTCTAATAAGATATATGTCATTTTGTTTTCTATTCATCTTCTAGGTCTCGCGAGAGTGCCAACTTAGAATATCTAAAGAACATTGTGCTAAGGTTTATGATGAGTACGAGCTATTCTGTCAAACAACAAATGATTACAGCTATTGCGACTATTCTGGAGTTCAGTCCTAAAGAGGTAAGTTCTTCGGTTTCACGTCTTTATCTAGAGATCATCGAATTTACAGATCACACTGACCTCTTTATTCGTTTAATGCTCTTGTGTTAGAAATATAATTGACGTAATTTGACGTTCCCTTTTGATCTCCTCTGAAGACAAACACTGTCTACTTTATCTGCTTTGAAAAACGTTACACAGGGTTTAAGAAGTGGTTGATCTAAATTACTATTGTAATGATTTTAGGCGCATACAGGGCCCTTCTGGGCCACAGCCTAAAGTTCACTTCACTTCACCGTGTTCATACCAGTAAACACGTCTGAACGATCTGGCTGTGTTATGGTGCATGTACGATTACGATTCAGCCATCTCCTAGTTCTGGTTTCAAAGGATTTTACGTTAGACTTCTTTCAAATAAGGCTCTTTTGGTTTTAATCGCTATAATGCAAGTGTTTTTCTTTCTCTTATAGCTGAGCCAAGTGAGAAAAGTCCAGTCAGCTACGTGGTGGGGAACCTGAGGCGGCGGATTTCATCAGCGACTTATCTGATGGGCGAATAGGATAATTTGAGTCAAATACTCGTGTTAAATAGATATTTTACAAAGTGTGGGACAATATTTTTTGTAGACTAAGTTTTTATAAGTAATTTGCTTGAAGTTGAATGTTAGGCTATTTAGTATCATTTAAACAGATTATTCAGTAAGTGATATTAAGCACTTAATGACTGACCCTAAGGGAAACAGTGTTTTGTTTCCCGAGACCTTCAATGTTTTCCTGCAGGACCAGTCAAAAAGTGTTTTGTTATACCTCCCAACTCAAAAATAGAAAAAAAACTGTGAAGAAATCGTTTGCTTGACGCCGGTTGGCTGACAAATTCGCCGCGGTTTCAAGGAGCACGACCTGATCACGTGCGAGTCGAAAGTTCAAGGTTGTTGTTTCCAATCTCCTCCAATCGGAAAACGTATTTGAGTTGGGAGGTATAGTAAGTAGCGTAGCCAATCAGAGAACAGCATTCGTGATAGAACGCTAGTAGATTTATACTAATTAACTTCGGAACGAGCCCTGCCATTTTATACTCACGGATGGTCGGATTAAAACGGTTCAACAGTAACTTAATTCCTGTTACTATGAAATCATCACTAGATCAAAAAATTCCTTGGTATCCAATAACGCAGTTTTCGTGATTCTGTATAATCACTGAAGATGATCTGACACATGTATATACGTAAGACACAGAGGCATCATTCGCCCTATACAGATTTCGTCAGTGCTGGTAGGCTTGGGTTATTTGGCCGATTTAGTAATCAGGGTGAAAATATTTATTTGAAGCAGGTTTTTAATCTACATATTTTAATCATATTTTTCATCAGTAGCGTGTGAAAAGTGGTGCACAATGGGTGCAAAAGGACATATTTTAAGTGCCACTATGATCAAATTCTCGATACCTATTCAGTTTTGTTTTACATTTTCGTACACAATAGGTCTTTCCTAGATATCTAGGGCAAATTTCAATCTATTACGGGCTAGCTCTGACGCTCCTCGCCGCTGGCGAGCGAGAAGACCTCTGGCATCCAGGGTAGTACTTCTATTAACCTCCAAGAAATATTCGAAAATGACGTTTGTTTCCCGACTGTGGCCTATTTTTTCTTTCGAGGAGGAAGAGCAGCTGTCGGGGTCTGTGAACGAGGAGTTATCTATTTACTTACGTTTCAAGTTCTTTGTCTAACTAGGCCTTGACACGCGACTACTATTATTCGCGTTTGGTGCTGCGAATTCTGATTGGTCCCGCTGCCATTTGCGCTTGTTTCGATTACTCTGTGTTGTGCAGAGTAGCAGTTGTTTATAAACTGCTCAAAATCGAAAAATTAAGTGTTATTTATGAAATTGGGGTGGGATGGGGTGGAATGGGATGATACGTGAATGTGGAATATATTTTGAGAATTAAATTAATAATAAGAACCTTCTATTTGTATTCATTTATTTATTGACAATGTGTGAATATCCTGTGATACGCATTCTATCCGGCTGTTATGAGCATTGCATCATAGTTAATAGAGGGGAATGGTTATGAAGCCCGGCAAACATCAAAGGAGCAAACAAAGATGCCAAGATTTAGGTTGGAAGGTCCGTGACCGTGCAAAATCTTTTGATTAGCGCTCATACACTATGCGTGAGTCACGTAACCAACACGTTTCTATTGGTTAGTTCCTCAGTACGGAGTTAACAACTATTGTGTTTTGTGCAGGGCCAAGGCCAAAAAAGAGAACAAAAACCTACAACAAAGAACTTTGACGAGTTTCATAACCATTTCCCTCTATTAACTATGATTGCATGGTATTACATTTCCGGGTAAATAAATTTAACATTATCAGTAATAAGGTGATCTTCAAGTTGAAGAATAATATTCTTGTCTAATTGGTCAAACCATTTAGATTCCAGCTGGTAATTAAGAGAGCTTTCACTTCCTGGACATGAAACCATTTCCTCTTCGTCTTTCTCTATTCTGGTTTCAATAAAGTCTGCGTCGACTGTTTTATCTTTGGTCTTAGCTATTATCTGTATGTGGTAAAAGACATCTTAAAGTTATCCGAGCAATTTTATCCGAGCATCTCATAAATAAGGCACAAGTTTGAGTGCCTTATTCATGAGATGCTTTTAATAAGGAAAAAGAGACCGACTCTGAACACTCAAAATGACTCCATTCCAGCGAAACTGTTTATTTAAATTTTTCTTATTCTTTTGTTTATCCCCGCCACATTTATTCTAATGTATTTTCCTATTTTGCGTTCCCCAACTTGTAATAATTTGCATTTGATAATGGTGACATGTCGTTGCCGAAACCTCATGCTTTTATCCCGCTACTTTTTATTCTGAAATGTTTTTCAAAACCTTTCATTATTAGAATAGGCTAGTTTCGAATTGTGCAGAAACAAAAGAACAGAGTCGAGGTTCAGGGGAATAATTAGCATTTTATATTGTTCATAACAAAGGAAAATGCAAATTATTCCCCTGAACCTCGACTCTGTTCTTTTGTTTCTGCACAATTCGAAACTAGCCTATTCGAAACTAGCCTATTTTGCGAGTGCCAGCAAAAAGAAACGTCATCGCTTCTGCATGCATTGCGTGCCTTTTATTAAAGAGTTGTAAGAACTGGAAGCGTCACTGAAAGCCGTTAGGAAAATTTGTTATGAAATTACATGCCCACCCTTCCCGCAGTTCTTAATGGCTGTGTAAATATGACGCTTTTTCCCCTGTATCTCAAAAGGAAATACTTGGTTCAACTAGAGAGCAGTCTTAATTTTCATCTTCTCACTGTCGACTTAAAAGTTCTGTTCCACCCGCCAGGGATGAAGCTGGACGCGAAAAAAACACATTTTCTTCATGACAGACTTACCATAGATCTTATTTCTTGAAGTTTTAAGCTAGCGCGTTCAGTTGTGTAATTTTCCAACACTGTCCTGACGGCATCTCGCGCGAGATCTTCCACCTCATGTTCCTTTTCTGGTCTTGCGAACAGGAGATGGTAGCCCCAGCTTAGGATGGCTGTACACATCACTGAACCTGAAATTCAACAAGAACGATTGTCGTTCTTTGCAAATCTTTGTACCCCATTACATACGTAAACGTTTTCGTATGAGAATCTTCCTAATACTCTGACAGATTCCCGCGGCTAGCAGTCGTCATGGTGATCCTCAGGTTGCTTAGTAACCTTCCTGACTTGGAAAAGATCGCCCTCTGGCTGTAATCGGGAGTGTTCGTCCGTCTTTTTGCTTAGATTTAACAGGCGAAGTGAATCTCTACTCTTTACCTACTGCACAAATCGGAAAGTTTCGTCTCACAATCGATCGCCTTTTGATCGAAGAGCCGAGCCAATTTTGGCCTAGTGAGTGAGGGGGGAAGGGAGGGAGGGGGATGCAAGGGGAGTACCGGATTATGTTGCGGCTCTGGTCAAGTCTCGCATGAATGGCTTGAAACCCTTGTGAAAACATGATAAAACAAACAACAGAAACAATGCCCCGTAGCCCCAAAATAATAACAGATGCTGCATGCAATGACGAAAAATCTAACTATACACTACCGGAAGTACCTGATCACAAAGTCTTTTAAGAATGAAAATAAAAATTCAAATCAATATACCTGTGAGAATTAGAAGGGCAATGTTCTGCGATTCTGCTTTTAAAGTTCTTTTCTCTTCATCCCTTCGGTATTTTTCGTCAAGCGTACAATTCATTTTAACTCCACAATCCTCGGATCCCATTCGGTGACAAACCCAGATTTTAGTGTCAAGGAATGCGGCCACAATCCATGTGAGAGCGGGTAAAGTCATGTACATCAAAGCGACATAACTCTGCGCTGCTAATTCCAGTCCTAAAGAGCAGTTCTTAGAAGTGTTGCAATTCAAAAGAAGGGTGACGTTTTTAGATCTCAGGCAGCTTACGATAAATATAACGCATGGTGGAACAATCAGCCACAACGTTGCGTTTTCACAAGTGATTCCCAAACGACTTACCACCTGCTCAAGTGAAACAATCACAAACACGAACACAGCGTTTTTAAACGTTGAGCGGTCTTGGAAAACGTTGTATAGCTTTCCTCGGCTCATGATTCCTTCGCCGTTCTAGTTCATGTAGTCTTGCAGTGAAGTCCGTGCCGGGACTGAAGAGCTTGTAGTGCTGTTCAAATACAGTACTTTATGAGTTCTTCTGAAAGAAGAACGAAAACCGCTTCCAGAACATTAAAACAGGAGTAATATCAGACGTTCTCTAAATTGAATTGTACAAAAAAAGAAAATCGTCTGTCATCTTAACCTTGTACCAGCAAAATAATTAAAACGTTTCGCTAAGAACCAGCTACTATGTTGATTATGAGGTACTCGATATATTTACCACCTGAAAACTTTGCATCTCAATATGTCAAACATGATCATATTTAATAAATGAGGCTTTGAGTTTTTTCCCTTTTCTTGATACTCTATGATAGGCGCCCGATCGCAGGCTAAGGAATTGTTAAAAAGCCTGATCTCAAATACAATTTTTTAAGGATTAAACCACTTCAAAACCGTGTACGAACAAAACTTGCTCTACGTTGGATCAAAATAGATCGTGACCAGACCAAAAAACTTTAAAAATAGAAAATATACTGTAAAGGTTGGTCAAATACAATACCGCGTTCGGTAAATCGTGAAAAAAAGTCTTTAAACATTCACAGGAAGCAAAAGTATAGTTAAGTCCTAGAGTTATAACTTTCAGGCTCCGTCCGCACGTATTGGGATATTTTTGAATCCGGAACTCTTTCTTTCCGGATTCAAAAATTTCCCCGTGTGAACGGACTCAAAAATATCGGGAACCGCCGGATGTGTGCGGACGGACAACCTTATCCGGCGGAAAGAAAAAGTTGCGGATTAAAAAGTATCTGGATACGGGCGACGGGGCCTTAGTGTGAGTTGTTTTTTGGGCGAAAAAAGACGATTTAAGTGGGGAAGGCATAAATGGAGCGGCGCTAATAGGTTTGGGTGTAGAGTTTGCGAGATTCGGAGTTGGGAGTGGCAAGGTAGGCCCCATGCTCCTCTCGTTCCACTTTCCTGGCACGAAGTCTCTTCGTCAACTGAAAACTATGCAAACGTCGATATTAACTAAATTGACCGTCGATCTCAACCACTTGAAAAAATGTTGCAGGACAGTATCAAAGTGGGAGGTGCGGTGGCCTCGTGGTTAGTGCTCTCGCCTCTCTTCGAGCCCTGGCCGGGAACATTGTGCTGTGTTCTTGGGCAAGACACTTTATTTTCACAGTGCCTCTCTCCACCCAGTTGTATAAATGGGTACCGGCGAAGTTAATACTGGGGGGAAACCCTGCGATGGTCTAGCATCCCATCCAGGGGGGAGGAGAAATACTCCTAATCGCTTCATGCTATAGAAACCGGGATAAGCTCCGGACTGATGAGCCACAATTAGCTCGCATGCAAACTTTACCTTTACAGTAACAATGTGCAAGAAACGATTCGCCTCGTGAAATTTAAGATTTATACCAATACCGTTCCAATATTGTTTATGCTACCTTGGAACCGACAGGTGTACGTGATGTGACCTGGATTACTTGGTTTTGAGGCCCTCAGCTCTGCATACATTTTGGGCCGAAGAGAGGCATGAATTCATTCTTTTGCACCAATTCCACAATGTCTAAAATTAAATATATCATTCTTTATTTACAAAAAAGCTATAAATTACATAATATACGTATGGTTAAGCTGGCCTAGTTTGCATGGCACCAGCAAAATTGTATTGCTTGATCCGATAACAAAACACTACGAGCCCTTCAATTAGCAAAAACTATCAAAGCTTTAGATTTGGGCTTCATTATTATTTTACAGTACTCAGTTTCAAAAACGGTTCACCGAAGCTAATTACCGATGTATTACCAAAAATAAATTGCGTGCGTATGTTACTTTCTTATTAGCACTTGTCACGCTCTACGATCGATTGACCTAAATCAGCTCAAGGCTGAGATGTGATAGAAGCAGCAACAACCACAAAGTCATTGGCGGTTTGTGCGCACGTCCGCGTGAATTAACTACCAACTGTGATTGGTCTGTTACACAAGCGACTTCATCGCTTTGACACAGGCACAAAAATCAACCTGTCCGTACCATTTTAAAAAAGCGTAAAAACAAGAAGTAGAAGGCAAAATAGCACATTTCTATCATTCGGCTGCGTTAACTTTCTGGGAGAACGGTCGATTGGTCATCAAATCTCGGCTATACCATTTTATAAGGCGAAATATCACAGCACTAATTTATAAATAAAGACTGCACGTATAAAATTTCACTAATCGGAATTACTGAGTAAGGGATTCTTTCTTGAAGGTTCTGGTAAACCGTATTTAGCGCGAATTGACTGCCTCAATCTTACACTTCTTTGTCTTTCCATCTTCTCCTCGTCTTTGCTGGGTAATTGGTAATTTCTTCGGAAAAAGTTCTTTGGTCGACGCTCGCTTTTCGTTCGACGAAAATTATCGGGTTCAAGGCGGTCTTCTTTAGAAACATCTTCTTGACTTGTGGAGATGCGAATTGTAGTCAAGGGCTTTGATTTGTTTCCTTCAGGAGGGGAACTAAGAAGACACATCATAGATTAGCTTGTGTAGCACATAACTGTATGTCTACTTAAGATCTCTATCAACTATTAGCAGAATTCTTCTAGTATACTTATGCAAATGCTGTAATCTGATTGGCTGAGCCATTGCGCACTATCAGCCATTAGTATCACCCAACTAGTGGACTAATGCAAATCCCGCATTAATACTAGGGGACTGTTAGTAATAGTCATCGAGTAGCGAAATTCGCCGGTTTTTCTTTCGCTTTTTTTCCCAAATAAATATTTCTTTAACTTGCATTTGCTAACTTCATTATTACCTTTTCTGTCCGACTAGTTGGGTGATACTTTTGGAGGAAAATTTTGATGAAAATGGATAATTAAAATCCTGACATGACTAAACGAAAGACATTTACGTTTTTTTTTTTTACTTAAAAAGAGTTGACATTATTGAATAACTGATGCGCGCGCGTGCATGACTTCAAGTTTTAATGCCAATTCAATCCGGGCGATCTTTTTTAAGGTGCAAAGTTTAATAATACGTCGAGAAATAATTGGAAACCGTTATTTGAAGTAAACTTTAGAAAGAATTCTACTAAAACAATTCAATAGATTATTCGCTCTCGATTTCTATGAGGTAATAGTTGATGAGGCCGAAGGCCGAATCAACTATTACCTCATAGAAATTTCGAGCTCATAATTGTTAAGTAGTAATCGTAGATTAAAGAATGGATTCGAGCATTGGTAGGTAAAGAAAAAATTATCGGAACAGCATTTTGTGCCTGAGCTGTTAGGAAGACGTGAAATTGACCTCCCTCTAGTGGGGACGAAACCATGGATAGTAAAGAGACTGGAGTCTTTTACTATCCATGACGAAACCAAATGAATTGAACTCAAAGCACGTACATAGGAGAGTAGGGGTAGGGTCACCCTATCTGCTTGGTAGGGTAACCCTCCTGGGAGGGCCAACTTTTTGCCATGTAAACACTTGAGGTAGGGTCACGCTCCTAGAAGGGTCAACTTTTATGGGATCGGATTACTGTCAGATTGCCGCGAAACTCTGTAATATGGCTTCGCGGGCTTATTAACCCGTATAAACGCGTCCTTCGCGTCTGAATCCGCAACGAAAAGGCCTAAGAAGTGGCCGTGGAAATCGGAAGTGGTGGAGATCTCCTGAGGTGGACTTAGAGGCCAATCTATCCACAATGTACACAGAAATACGCCGATGCATGGCGGTGAATTTTCCCGAAGATTTTGGCCCTGAAATTGTTCAGGAACCGGGAAAAGAACTTCAGCATATGAACAGCGAGGAATACTGCGCTTGTCCGCCATTTTGGTTGTTTTGTACTTAGCGACCGCGCAGTTGTCTCCCTCGGCGCCAAATTCAATAATCGCGATAGCCCTAGGGAGAAGACTTTCCATGTAAAGGGGGGCTATCTTTTGCCCCTTGTAGAAGGGTGACCCTCCAAAGAGGGTCACCTTATCTCCATTTAAAATATAGATAAGACCCTGCGCGCGATCTGATTGGTCAAAAACCTATGTTTTATCAGAGTATAAAACATAGAAAAAGCGTGTTTTATTATATGGCTAGCTCCGTGAGCGGGCAAGATGAACCAAATCGCGCGCTGCGATTGGCTACCCGAGCGGGCAAGATGGAGCCATCTTGCCCGCTCGGGACTACCCGCTGCATCCCGAAAGCAAAATTTCACCAACAGCCATATAATAAATCCTTTATTGACCAAGTTTGTTCGGCCAAGATGGCTGGATATTGGCCTCGTTCTTTTTTTTGCGAGTTTATGGACCTCGACTTCGTCTCGGTCCATAAACACGCAATAAAAGAACTTGGCCAATATCCAGCCATCTTGACCTCACACTTGGTCAATAACCCATACTTATCAGAGAAAAAAACATAGAAAAAGCGTGTTTTATTGTTTTGCGCGCGTAAAATCTATATTTTAAAGCAAATGAAGAAGCCTAAGCCCTGTATAACACTGTGATAAAACACTCCGGTCATTTGAGAACACTCGAGAAATGACCATCGTGTTTTATCACAGTGTAATACACGGCTTAGACTTCTTTATTTGTTAAGTAAACAGGCCCTTACTCCGGAGTTTTACAGTGACTCGGTATCTCCAGTCCTGTGCTTTATTCTCGAGCAGATAATTTTCTGGTTCATTGGGTACCTTATCTGAGAGCCCAAACTGCAAAACCCACCGAATTAAATTAGAATTAAAATAGCTTATCTATGGTTGTTAAGACAATCAAACACAGTAAAAAGGAATTGCAAACACTTACAATAGAAGGCTTGGTGGAGGTGGCAAGGGAGGAGCATCATCTTCTATTACTTTTGGTTTCTTTTTTAGTTTTTTCTTCAACTTTTCGTTTGGTTCAGATCCTATGAAGCGATCCTTGTAAAACCATCCTCTGATGCTGAAAAAGCAAACAATCAAGAAATTCCACACACACTTGCCTTTGTGCCTGACCGGATTTTGCCGTCTCTTTTTTTCCGTCGGAGGAGGCAGCGCACGCAAGGGGCGATGAAACAAAATTAAAGCACTCATGCGAACGCCACCTTCGTCACGCAATCTTTCCTCTAACCTCCGAAAAGATTACGTGACAAAATTGTGTGGTAAGAACAGATGCGAGTTCCACTTTAGCATTCAATAGATTACGAAAACTAATAAGAATTTCTTATTAATAAAGGCAATGGTAAATTCTGCAAAAAAATATTTTTTAATTATCTGAGCCCCCCAGTCCCTCAATAACTTTTGCTCAACATCTGTTCCTGTTTACCACCAGGAAACTAAAGTTGTTTGCACAGGAGTTTAATGGAATGATTTTGTCTTCGTTTAAAAAATAACATGAACTTGCTAGCTTTCTATTATTTATAACTTTCACATTTACTCTTTTCGGAATAAATTATTACAACTGAGTGCCATAATTAAGAATAAGATGTCAACTGTGATCATCCAGAAACAGACAACTATTTGGAGTATTTTTCGGGCAATGCTTTAAAACCCTATAAAGACCATTTTAACTGGAAATCCGCAAAAAACTCCAGCAGTTTTTATAGGCAGTAAAATTCATTGAACCATGTGGGTTTATCGTCAAGATGGGATGATTTTACATCCCTTTAATATTTGCAAGCTTCCGGCTTACTCTCTTCCTTGATATACATCATGCATGCGAGGGCGAATATTCTTGAGGTCAAGCGAAAAATGAAATCCAGAAGAAGCTTAGATATATGTATAACAATTCCAACTTTCCCTGTTTTAAGTCTTTAAAACTTTTCAAATGAGAGTAATGACAAATATCAAATTACGTGAAATAACAAGTCTGCAAAAGAGTGACACATTGTTGTGCTTGTAAGCCCTGGCCTCAGATCATGCATATTCAAATCGATCGTGCGAAATTCTAACCGGAAGTTGTTGCATAAAAATCGAATTTCTGCTGTTTCCTCCAATACACTAGGAATTACCTTTTTCCATATGCATATGTATATATTCCATAGCCGTGCTTCTTTCCTTTCTTCCAATCCCCGTCATATATATCGCCATTTTGATAGCAATACACTCCTTCACCTTTTCTCTCTCCGAATTCGTCAGTACCACCAGAAAACTTGTCGATCTCCACGAAGTCATCTTCGATTATTTTGTCTTTTTTGTCTTTAGCTAGCTTGCCTCCCATGATACTCAACACGCGTGGGTGAAAATCGAATCGACTGTAGAACACGGCGTATCAATGGCGTGTGCTGGAGTAGGGCTTATTGACTTTCTTGACTTTCCGAAGGCCTCAGGGATTTGATGCAGTGACGTCACTGTAAACAGTACCGTATTAAAAATGTATACTGTTGGCGGTCTAACTTGTTGGAACAATTCCTTCAATCGGCGGTTCGCAAAGGTTTTCGTCACGAATCAGCGTGTTATGGCCTGCAATGTGTTTCCTTTCGGTGAGTCATCGACCTGTTATGTACTTGTGTAATCCTATCCCGGTGATGTGAAACGCGATACCCTGGTAATTTTGTTCTAATCGTACTACGCAGCTGCTGACGTCAAACATTGAAAGGAAACAGAAGAAAAACGCTGCAAACGGATTGTAAGTGTTCTCACAAACTGTGCAATAGTTACGGGTGCAAGTCAGTTTACTGCTGGGTGTATAAAGACGTCATTTCAAGGCACACATCGTTTCCCATTTGTGGTGAAACGAACAATTCGCCACGGAACAACTTATACTGGGGAAGTTACACACGACTACTAAGGTTGAAGCCTTCGCTTAACCGCCCTCTATCGTCAACAATAATTGCTTTTTTTTTGTTCAATTTTGCTTGAAAAGAGTGGACGTTTGTTCCAGGACAACGGGGTTGAAGATTGAGATGTATTGAGATTATTGGTGGGTTGAGGCGTTGCGTGACGTCAAAAGTATAATACCAGTAATTTCAATATGAAAGTGAGTGCTGGTGAAGGCGTAAAAAGTTGTGGGATCCACACCTCACTTTGGACTTGAGAATCGCACACTGTCAGACGCTTTCGCTTTCGACGTGCGGTTGACGTTGCCATAAAACAAGTAGTAGCCTGCGAAAACAGCGCTCCCGGCCCGAGTGGCGTTCACGCGAAACGCCACTCGGGCCGGGAGCGAAGAAGGATGGCTGTTTTCGCAGGCTAAACAAGTAGGTATATTTTCTCTTTGCTGTCTTTATTTGCTTTTGTAATCATTCATCTAGGTCACGAACGGAAAGAGCTCAATTTGTCATGATTTGTGTTTGGCTGCTTTTATAGATCCACCGCTTGAGAATTGAGATCACTTACGCACAGACGGTTTCGAGGCGCAGTTGACTTTGCCATAAAACAAGTAGGTAAGTATTTCTAAATGTTTTTATTTGCTAGATGTCTTCATTTGCTTGTGAAAATATTCATCAAGGTCAAGAACGGATTAATGATGAATCCTGGCGTAGAAAAGAGATCCATTTGTGTTTGGCTGCTTCGCTGTGTGATCAACTTTTTCCGATTCACGAGTCCTTTGATTTCACAGTTGAGTGGTCGCAGATTTTGAATTTTTAGAAAGTACAACGAGCCTTTGATTTCACAGTTGAGTGATTCGCTTCAACGAACGATGCACATTTTGAATCACTTACAGCAAGCTTACTATATCTTTTCCCACATCTTCTGAAACCAGCAAGCTGTAGTCGGCAATTTACTCAAAATACTAGTAGATCTATTTTGGCCTCGTACTTCAGTACTGCTGGATGCACTGGAAAGAAAACAACGTCCGTGGAGACGAACGTGATCGATATTTTGACACCTCCATTCGAGAATCACAAGCAAATGAAGACTAAAAACATTTATGCAGCTATCAATGTTATGCCCGAGGGGGGGGGGGGGGGGACCACGGGATGAGGTGGGGACTTTGAACGTCCTTTATGGGGGTTTTTTGCGGACAAAATTTCGAACGTGAATACATCAATGTTTTGTTAAATAAATTATTGTTATGCGGAATAATACAAATTTGAAAATGACAAAAATCAATTTCGTCCAGAATACATCAATTTTGAGTGACATACATCGATGCCTGAAGGACTTTAACAAACCATTGTTTTTTTTAAATATTTATGTATTTGTAAACAGCTACTTTTTTTCCATTCCAAAGTCTTACCGAATTTCCATGTAGTTATTCATGCTATTCTTTTGTCTTTTTGTGGCTGTTGGTTAATCAAGTGCAGCAGTTAATTTAACTGTTTTTGTTTTTTGTGTAAACAACAGGTATAGCATAGTATCACATGAAACTACAGCAAGAGGGCCAACAATAACTTGAAGACCGATGACAAACTTAAACGCTCTTAATTGAAACTTTAAGATTCTACAAGAAAAACTGGGATAGTTGTATATGTTGACGCTATAATATACAAAGCCCCGGTGAGCGGTAATATTTTGGGGTGTGTGAATTCATCAGCTAAGCGAAATTGTTAAAGAAAACAAAGTCCAATTGAAGCTTGTTTTCGAGGCTTTAGTAGTACATGTATGTAATTTTTTTTATAAAGAGAGCAGACCTTCCCGCTCCCTTTCACTGGAGCAGCACGATCAATGAAAGTCTTGTCAAATGCAAGCACACATCTTTACTTCAGATGGCTTGAAATTCTCCGTCTGGTGGCTAACGTTAAACTCAAAACCTTCCCCAAGGTGGGGAACTTTGAATTGAAATCTTATCCCAAGGGTTAGGAAGTTTGACTGCAAATTTTTCGTTTCTGATCAAAGTCCCCACCCTATCCCATGGTCCCCCCCCCCCCCCCCTCGGGCATAACATTGATAGCTGCATTATGGCAACGTGTGGATCCCGGATTAAATGTCAGCCATGTAATTTGCGCATGATTGTCGTTTCAACTATCCCAGATAATGGTCTACTGCGCAAGCTTAGAGTCTTTCATCCGACAAAATTTTGGATTTTTACACCTCTTGACAAGAGTAGTATGTTGTCTCGCTAACGCTCGCCAGCAATTACTAAATTTAAGGGAAGTGATTTTCAAAGACAACATAACATTATTTGTTTTGAGTTAAAGAAGAAGTTCAGCACATAAACAACAATGGATAAATCAATAAGCATTTTTTGCCTTGGTTTTGCCAAATGAACCATACAAGTTTATATGGGTAATGGTGGTTTCACAGTTCCTTAATTAAAGCTCAAGGTATTTCAGCGCTAAGAGAAGGAAACAGTTCAAACACGTGTATTCGTGCCTTCTCTTTCCTTCTAGCTAAACACAGTGAACCTCAGCCAAATATAGCGCCAAACTATTACTACCCATAATACCAATCGATATTGTCGTGTGCGCTTTTGGTCTGTTAAGTGACAACCATCTAGGTTTAATCTACATTGCACCAAATGGTCTATACTGCGGGAACTTATCCCACTTTCATTAGCTTGAAGGAAAGAAGATTATTTCTACTCCTTCCATAATGGGATGCTGGTCCATAGAGGGTTACCCTCTCCCTCCTTCTCACCCCAGCATCAAATTTGTTGGTACTCACTTACACACCTAGTTAGACTGGAGAGTAGCCTAATTCTCAGACAGTCCAGGTCACTCACAGCCACACACTCTCCAAGAACTTCACCTCCCAAACTATTGGACCACTACACCTCTCACATGCATAAATATACATGTACTTAAACATAGACAGAACCTAGAAACAGATTAATAGTTAATTAAGGAATTATGAAATAACACAATTAAGTTCTGGTGATGAAATTAAATTGTAATTAAATTATGTATGTATTGCATATCTTACTGTGAACTATGACAAGTAATAAATGAATCCATTTACAAAAATAGATGATAATTCACCCCTATGCACAAATACTAATTCTCACTCTTATGGGTGCATTTTAAATTAAAGACCCAAAAGTAGGATTTTCTACAATTTGTGGGAGAAACAGAATAATCTATATCATAGCTTAATCTCCATAACATCAATGTATAAAGCCCAGGTTAAACCATTGTGTCAACTTACAGCAAATATCTGACTGGTTGGAAAATATATTATTTTGGAATCCCTCAGGTTTATTTTGTAGGGTGATTTAATCCCGGGGGGGTACTCCCTTATAAGGGCTTAATGGGGACGTGTGGCCAGCCAGGGTATGTTTTTCGGGATTTTTGTCTTCAACAGGGTATCGAATTTGTCATTTTTTGGCTTAATCAGGGTATCAGCTTACCAATTTTTGTCTTAAATGGGATATCTTTTCTTGGACGATAAACAGCAAAATTTTTACTGAAGCTCTTGTTAATTATTATTGACTTCCATGACTTTGACATTGATACCAGGCACATTAAATTTCCATTGATTACACAACAAGAAAGCCACACAATTTGTAACTGCAACTTTTAATCTGTCTTGAACAAGGTATCAAAAATCGGAATTCTGTCTTAAACAGGGTAGGAAAATCAGCGATCTTTGTCTTAAACAGGGTCAGGGTATGAGAGGCCGGGCCACACCTCCCCATGCAGGGATATATTGAGTACCTCCCCCCCCCCCCCCGGGATTTAATATATTTAGTTTGTCAAACTATTGAAGCAGCTCTACTGTTAATAATTGCTATGCAACAAATAATCATAGAAGAAAACCACTGAGAATACAATTTAATGAAGCACTTATTTGAGGAGTCAATGTTACCATGATATTAATTATTGTTGTAACATTGTCTTCTCAAATATATGTTTAATTGAAGTTCAAGTACATTGTGTAATTTGTACAAATGTTCTTGTTGGCTACTTTGGTTGTACATGATGCCAGAGCAAATTAAAAAACATGACATACCTTCAGTTTAATTTTATAGCAAAGGTATTATATTGCAATGTACCTAATTAGTTAATAAATAGTACAACTGCAAAATAAATAACTTGTGAAATGGTACGCAATGTAATCTTTGTAAAGATATGAGAATTCTTTGAACTTGCTCATTTTAGTCATATTCTCAAAAGTAAAAAAATATGTATTAAACCTCGTCCAGAACAGTCCCTTGGTCTCTTTGTCGCTTTTTTAAGTACACTTAACTACAAATTCGCATCAAGACATTGTATCCTGTGGATCCTCTTACTGGGAGTTCATCGTTAGGTAAACCAATTGTACACTGCTTATATATATACATATATATTCTGAATTATTTTACATTTATGTTAAGCTTAGCCATATCAATAATAAAAACCAAATTTTAAAATGATCATGCACATCCAAGAATGTTTTGGAAACATTTTCGTTTAGATTAAAGTTTTAAATAATTCACAGAAAAATAGGTCCTCTCAGTAGCTTAATAATTTATTTTAATTGTGTACTCTTATAGGGTAATGTTGCCTTGCTGACTGATTTTTAAAGTTTTGTAACAATCAAAGATAATATAATATATGTACAATAAATAGGTTATGGAGAAGTAAATTCTTTGGAAAATTATGATCTTTCCTTACAGCTCTGTGAACCCTTTCAAGGCTTACTGTCAGTGAGTTCTTCAAAATATTTAGTTGGTCCCTGCGACTAGTCCCAAGAATTCAAACCAGTTTGAATTCATCGGACTTAAGTTACTGTAAGTATTGTTTTCAATTTGGTTGTTATTTAATGTATTCACCACTCAAAAAGAAGCTTAAAACTTTGGCTTGTGTAATGTCTTACATTGTGAAAAATAGCATTTTCCCTTAGTTTTTTGTACATTCTTTTAGGAGGATTGCAGCTAGTTTAGATAAATTGTGCACACTTGCAGCAAAAACCTGTTCTTGCTCTTCTGGGGTAACAGTATCTGCAATGTAAGGCAGAGTAGAAATTACCATTGGTTCAAAATGTCATGCGTGTGTTAAGCTAAGTCCTGCATGCATCATGTGCTGCACAAGATATAATTTTTATCCTTTTTGCAATGATGTAAATTTTCAGTCAAATGAAAAACTGCCCATATTACCAAAGTTTCATGTTTTACGGTTGTTTCTCACATGACCTTTCATGCTATACAAAAATACAACAAGTTGCATATATTGCAGATGTTGCCTTTAAAGCTTTGTAGAAGGAGAGGAAAATGGTTAGACAAAAATGAATTAATTAGGTAAGTTAAGGTGTCTAGTATTTTGATGTCGCATCATATCACTTATTTTGATTCAAAGAAATGAAATGCTATTCATACCCAAGTCTTCCTGTGGCCCCTCTCCAAGGCTTAATACATTCTCTTCCCAAACATTAAACAATGAAGATATCAATGATGTTTGATCTTTACTGCTTGGCATGACAGCTAGTACTTGCTTTATGGTACTTGTGAAACTCTCCATCCCTTTCTCTTTCCCAAGCATTATATCATCTTGGCCCAACACCTATATTTATAAATGAAGAGGATGACAAAAAAAACATTTTACATTGATCTGTGAGAAGGATTTGTTGTCTGACCCTACAGTGTACAATACATGTATATGATACTTTAGAGACAAGAATTTAGCCATTTCATTTGTCAGTCAGTTGGTCGGTCGGTGGTCGGTCAGTCGGTCAGTCAGTCAGTAGGTCAGTCAGTCAGTCAGTCAGTCAGTCAGTCAGTCAGTCAGTCAGTCAGTCAGTCAGTCAGTCAGTCAGTCAGTCAGTCAGTCAGTTATTCAGTCATTCAGTCTGCCAGTCATTTTTTGAGTCAGTTTATCGGTCAGTCAGTTGGTTGTTCCATCACTTCATCAGTCGGTTGATTACAAGTCAGTCAAACCATAGTTGGCAACTATGGCCGTTGATCAAACTTGCAACCATCGTTAACACAAAAGAAACTGGATTCATGAGTACAAAGACCATATACCTGTCCAAGGTAATAGACAAGATACGACAATTCATGAACTCTCCCATTCACAGCTTTATTTCCAAGCACCTCAAAGCAAACAGATTCTCCACACAGTTTAAGCAGCTTAGCGACATTCTCCAAGCACCAGTCAGTTGGTATGCCTAAGTGAATCGAAAGCAATAAAAAGGAAGCCAAACGTTTGATTGTAGGTGGCAACACGACAAAAGGTAAAACTCTGGCATTTGAAAAGAAGGCTTTATGGACCGTCAATATAACGGAAAAAAGCCACGCCCAAACACGTGCTGAACTTTGAAGTTCTTGTAAGTCAGTTCGTCACTGACAAAAATAGAGTGACAATTTCATTTTCATTAAACATTGTATTCAAACAATAAAAGCCAACATTTTGAAACAACGCCTCTTGTTATTATTTCCCAAGAAACCCTTCAAAAATTAATACTGAAGCGTGGTCATACGTTAAACGTTGAAACTACATGATAGCCTGCGTTGCAGACAAACTAAACCGCGGTGTAGTCCAGGCCCGGGTTGTTCAAAGGCTGGATAACGCATCACTATCCAGCGGATAGCGTGGTTTGTTTTGTTAACACTTATCCGCTGGATAGCGATTTATCCGCTGGATAGCGTTATCCAGCCTTTGAACAACCGGGGCCAGTCATTTCTGAGGGTTTAGTTCGTCTGCAACGCGGCTACTACATGACTGAAAAGAAAAAACTATAAAGGTATAATGCGCACCGGTCAATTCTTCAAAGACACTTATAAAATCATCTTCATTCCAGTCCTTGGTGTCACAGTAGACATGCAGGATCTTCAAGGCGTCTGCGAGTTCTTTCAATTCCACATCTTCAACACCGAAATATGTTGGGCAACTTTCCACCGTATTCCAATCTACAGTTCCTACAAAATAAACTACCCACGTTGTCAAATCATATTCATAGCAGAGTTTGAATCAAATGCATAAAGTAAACCTGAGATCGTCACACTGCCGGTAAGCTATGTTGAGTGTGACTTGGTGGGGCGCGATCCATTCGCCCGAAATTTCGGGGCGGAGGTTCGAAAATTTCTTGGTGTCGCCGGAATGGATCGCGACAAATCCGAACGGTCTCTTTCCATTCCACTCGAAAACTGAGTTTCGAGCTCATTGAAAATGGAGGAACTTGGATCACTGGAACAACGTAGGCGTTTCCAGTCGCTAGTTATGTTATAGAAGTGCTTGTATAGCGACGGAGCACCCTATATTAGTAAGTTTTTCAATCTTAAGAATGTTACATATAATTTACGTGGGGTCAGCACCAGGTTGGAACTTCCCCCATTCAACCTGGAGTATATACATAGATCTTTTACCTTTTTAGTCAGTAAATTGTGGAATGCGTTGCCTCCAATAGTTAGAGAGTCAAAGACACTGTATGTTTTAAGCGGGCTCTTAATGCTCATTTGACTTGGAGAACTTTTAAATTTTTTTTAAAAAAATTAAAGCTGTTAAATCTTGTATATAGATTAACATATTAGTTAGTATTTAGGTTGTGTTTATTAATTAATTGATTAATTTTATTTATTATTTTTTAATCTGTAATTTTTTTACAGTAACACACACGTACACGTTTTAACGAGCACTTAGGAGCTCCTTGGTGTTACGTGTATAAATAAATTGATTGATTGATTGTTCTCGTGTTAGAACTAAATAACGATTTCGATTCGACGGTGATATCAACGATATTGTGTGAGCTGTTTCATGCGTAGATATTTAACTAGCCAGTGTAACGGAATATTTGTATCACACCGTGCCCACATATTTGGCATATCCGAATGAGTTTAAACATCACATTCGAATGACGAAAAGAACATATTTTAGTTTTAAATATACAACGTTGTATCAGCCATGCAGTTACTGATTTTGACTAACACGTTTTAGTTTTCAGGTTTGGTTGTTTAGATGTGAGAGATCCGACGTTCAGTCAAGCAGGATCTTCTTTGCAGTTTATTTTGCTTTTCATTATAGTGTGTGTTATGTTGTTGTGAAGTTTATGCCATATATATCTACAGCTAGCTTAGCTGAATTATTAATATTTTTTTAAGCTGCGATTTACTTGACCATGGTGCTGGCCAACCAGATTCTGATAGCTCTTTGGCCACCGCACCAGTCCACAAATACATTTCAACTTCTTACGGCTTTATATTTGTTAATATTTTTTGCTATTTTCATTACTTAATAATAATTGTACTTAAAATGCCTTTTATAGTGCAAACAAAAGAACTGAATTGAATTGAGTTCGATGAGTTCGTAATTCTGGGGTGTGTATCCTACGAACATGTCGAGATTTTCAACGAGTGATCCCTCAAAATTATTAAACTGAGTGTCAGAATCCTTACTGTAAGACTGTGGATGTCTCTCTGTGTTGAAATAAACTCGAAACTAAAGTTCTGTTTTGCATTCAATCTCAGAAAACACCTTTTTCCGAGTAAAGGTTGAAACTGAATGTTGATCACTGGACTAAACAAAATAAATCTACCTCAGTGTAGGAGTTCCTTTTAGAAAAGTCACTTACCGTTGTCGTCATTAACAGGTCCATACAGGATATAAAGAAGTCGAGCTTGAAACACAAGGGGCCATGGCTTCAGGATTTTACAAAGCCAAAATCCTTTCTCAACGAAGTCACTAGCCTTGTCCAAGAATATTTCTCTGCAAAACACTCTGATGTATCTCTCGTACCATGGCTGTGATCCTGGTGTAGATCGTAACACTTGCCGCATTCTGTCATCTAAACACGAGGCTCCTAAAAATTGTTACAAGTGGGTACACTGTAATTTTGAGTTTTTACTCATAAATTCCGTGTTCTGTGGACTTGACTGCCCTAACAAACGTAGAAATGAAGTGTAGAGAAAATTGGACCACTTATCTCTCTAAATGATAAAGAAAACTTCTAGTTCAGTTTCATTTTTTTTAAACTAGCTGAAATTCTTACATGCAACAACAAGGATGGATAGTTTTATTTGTCTCCTTGTTCGTCGGTATGTAGCAAAAGCCTACCTTAAATATTTACACTGAACTAGCTACTTAATACTTTTTCGTTACCAGGCGGCCAAATCGTGGAACACACTTCCACGATATCGATATCGTACTGTTTCAGAGTTGAAAACCGTGTTCACATCTTCCGCATGTTTATAAATTTATCTACTTCGTTGTAATTTTTCTTTCATTATTTCTGAATGCCAACATTAGGTAGCTCTAAGAAATTAGTAGCAGTGCTACTAGGTAAATTCGAGGGTAAATAAAATTTATGACGATGACGACGATGCTGCTGCTGATGATGATGATATGGAGAGAAGTTACCTTTAACAGCAAGATAGGCTTTAAATTTCTCATCATCTTCCCATCCTGCGACAAAGGAGTGGAGGAACTTTCCATAGCAGCTGTAGGCTATGTCACTTCCAAGGGTGGTACAGATTTTTGAGTGTGTGTCTTTAAGCTACAGACAAATTTTACATCGATAAAATAACAAAAAATAAAATAAAATATAATCACACTAAAATATTGCTATGGGCAGTTTCAGTATACTTTAGCCGTATAAACCGAGGTTTCTTTCACAGGTAAAGTTCTTTCAGTTAATCGAGTATTTCATGCTTGGTGTGAGTGGACTGAGTATGTCAGCTAAACACTGTAAGGGGAAAATAGGGGCTCCTGGGGAAAGTTAATAAACGATTATACAGGGACTTTTCGGAAAACAGTTAAGTGAGCTTACTTTTCAAAACAATGCCTTAGCATGAGAAGTTCCCAACATTAACATCATTGGCTCTAAGCAAACAGCAAAAGGCCCAAAACTTACTTTATATCATACAATTTAAAACTGTATTGTGCTGTAATTGAGTTAGAGTTAGTACCTTATCCAAAATGATTCCGACTTCTTTTAACCTTTCTTTCGTGGAATAGAGGCATGTTGCTCTTTTGAGCAGGATCCCTGAAAAAGTAGTGAGCTTAATGCCATTTGAGAAATTAAATCAGTTTCGGTTATATCTCACGTTAAAGCCCCCCGGTTATAAGCCCCCCCACCAACAAGTCCAACAAAGATGTTATTCCAGATATAAAGCCCCCCCCCCCCCGGGTTATAAGCCCATCTAATGTAAAAGTTGTTCCAATCGCATTTGTGTTTTATGCAGATGTTTTTGAAATAAATTATCCGTTTATTGCCAGGACGCACAATAAATGTATTATAAATGTAATAGCTCTAAATATAATGATATGTTAGCTTTAATTCTTTTCTCAGATACTTTTTATTACGTCGTTCCGAAACTTCTTCTAATCCGTTGACATGCTCCCCCAGATATAAGCGCCCCTCACCACCCCCGTTATAAGCCCACCGAAAACTCCAGGGTTTTAGAGTGAAATTTTACGGCAGTAAATAATACAGCAAGGGTAACAGTGAAACTTGGGTAGTCATGATCATAATAACTTGCTGACATATTAAGTTTGGATTTAGTAATTAAAAACACTGTAAACTTCCGAGCATGGTGCGGTTTGTAACAATTTCTACATTCTTACACAGATTTCAAAACGCGTAAAAGGCCACGAAATAACTATTAACACCCAAACCTTCGTTCTACCCCAAACGACTTCTGGCCGGAAAAGGTTAAGTGAAAATTTCGTGATACTTACCCAGATCTTTGAAATGATTCCAACAGTACTCAGTTTTCATAGTCACGAAAACCTGGGAAGATTCCTCCTCACTGTTGAGATGGATGTTTGGGATAATAACGAGCAAAGCCTCGTTGTTGTGAAGATAATTCATTACCTCGTCTGTGAATAGTCTTGATGCGAGTGAAAGCTGTCCAAGATCGGCCAGTGGAGTGAACCCAAATACCCTGAAGCGCATCTCTCGAGGCAGTAGCCCGAAAAAACCAAGAGGACTTCCTAAAAGGGTGGGGTTTTTTGGGTTTATGTCATCCAAGGTTACTCTCGCCCTTTTCAAGACTCCATGCTTATTGAGTTTGCTTCTCTTCACGCTTTTCATGTAGTGGAACATTGTGGCTGATCGCGACATTGTGTAAAGCTGTGTAAAGTGGCTTCTCTCAATAAACTGGTCTTTCAAGACATCAAACAGGAACCTAGCGAAATATGTAAGCTTAAATGCAGAATTTCCTAGATAAATAAAACAAATTGGCAATATAGAAATTATTTCGTGCAGAACCTAAATAAATTACTTCAATGAGTTATTCCATGTCAGAATTTTGTAAATAATTTCTGAGAAACAAATGAAACTTCATTCGAGGGGGAAGGATTACTACTAAATTGTTATCCGCCAGTCCACTACATGTTATCTTTCTTGAACTAAAACTGCTTTGACTTTCATTGTTGTACTGCAAATTGAGTAGAAAAGAAAAATGAGGGGGAAAATGGATATTATTTGTTCATTATCACAATGACTTACCC
>JAHPZR010022839.1:0-12500 GCA_019787425.1 Platygyra sinensis | reverse complement strand
TATCATTTACAGCAAATATGTTAAGGTGGTACTATGCATGAACAGACCATAATTTGTAGGCAGTTGTTATTTTGCAGGTCACGTGGTGGGCTCTCAGCCAATAACTGGAAGGAAAAAATTGCATCGAATCATAATAATATATTTTGCCAACTACAGACCTTTCAATTCATTCATCCGGTACCCTAAGTGAGAACCAGGAAATCCTTAGTGTAACCTACCTAATTTCAAGCATATTTTTCTCAGAAACTAATTGAAATGTTTTTTTTTCTGATTAAAAGGAGATTTAAAAAGGGCACAACTGTTTTTTTTTTCAATCATCATTTTCCCTAGGTTGGTCCTGGATATCCCCATGATGCTCCTAAAGTCAAGTGTGAGACAAAGGTATGGCGTCTTCTTTGCATTATTTTACTTTTGTTTGCTAGTGAGCCATGAAAGAGCTACTCCGTGGATGTGCTGTCAATTTTCAAACCGTTATTGTTATTACTACAGTACATGTTCATGTCTTGATGATATGGTAGAAATTATCGATAATAAGTATAAATACACTATTTTTTCAGGTTTATCATCCAAATATTGACTTAGAAGGAAATGTTTGCTTAAACATTTTGAGGTGAGCAAGAATTATGTTGTTAACCAGTAATTCCATTTGCAGATATAAAAATTTTTATTGCTCTCTTTGATTTGCACAGGTGATCCCTGCTTAGACTTTGTGTGACAGCGCTCCAAGCTCACTTTTTCAAAAAGTTGCCTTTTGGCGACCTTTAATTGTAAAATGGTTGCCATAAAAAATATTCAGTCGCCAAAAAAACAACGCGAAGGGGAGGACACTTCATGACATATTACACCTTGCTAAAAACAAAAAGTTGAAGGGGAAGACATTTCATGACATATTACATGAAGGGCTAATGCGCAAAATGGCGCATTTTCAACACTTTACTTGGCTACAGTGAGTTTATGCGTTCATGTCGTGTTTCTGAACGACCAAAGGGGAAAAGAGAAAAACAGGTGATGCCGCCACTTGTACTATTGATTAAATTTGCCTATTATTGATAATTTTTTAAGTTTCTCTTTTAATCTGTTGGTCGCCTTTCGCCAGAATTTTGGTCACCAAAACTTTTTTTCACTCGCCATGGCGACCAAAATGGTCGCAGCGTGGAGCGCTGTGTGACAGTTCAGTTCCCTCACTTTGGAAGAGTAGTATGTCCTGACACACAATTGCCACAAATTTGAAGAATCTTCTCAAAATGTCCTTTATTAAAGGATCACTTTCAGGGGTTTCATTAACATTTTCAGCCGAAGGGCAACAGGTTTTCACATGTGGCAAAACATTTTTGAACTGAACATGTTTCTAAGCCAAACTCTTCTCTGGATGGTTAAACCAGGCAGACAATATAATCATACCCGGTCAATTTGCCCAATGCCCAGCCCTTATTGAAAGCTTTGCACTTTGATTATTTTAAGACATTATTAAATTTTGACAATAAAAAATGTGAAACTTTTTTGTAATGATATAGGGTTTTTGTTCTATTGGCTAATAATTTTCTCACCATCATCAATATAGTATTAAAATAAATGTTTTATTTTCAGGGAAGACTGGAAACCTGTTCTTACAATTAATGCAATAATAATTGGATTACAGTATTTGTTTTTGGTAAGTGGTTTATCAGATTTTTGACTAAAAAAAATGTCCCTTTATCAGTTACACTTCTTGACACCTTTGAGCCTTGTGTATTGGGTAAAATTCAGAGAGGATATTAGATGGCCACACAGAGATACGAAATTTCTCTTTGGGTCTTGAAAAATATTTGTGCATTTTTTTTATGATTATTTCATGAAGCCTCTTAACACAACCCTCATCCCATAGTCATCAAGCAAATGAACTAAAAAATAATGTCAAGTGTTTTGATGGTCTTCTCTTTAACATCAGGATAGTCAATGAAATTTGTTTTATTGTTTACAGGAACCAAATCCAGAGGACCCTCTAAATAAAGGTTGGTAATAACACTGTGTCTGAAACAGACAATAGTTTATTGTTTATTTTAAACTCTACCATTGGAGTGGGAATTAAACAGGTTTGATTTTAAGCCAGAGGAAACAGTCCATTTTGAAACAGTGAACAGTTTGAAGTAACAGAGTTTAAAATACCCAACAGTAGATGAATGGGAAAACAAGGCCATATCGAAGGGGAATAGGTTTGAATTTCAAGTGATGAAGAGTTCAAGATATTGAGGTCCAGCTTTACTTATCTAGACTATGAGTAATTCCCTTTTTTGGTTAGCTTGTCAAGCAAAACCATAAATAAACCTTGAGGAAAAAATGCTGCATAAAATCCTGAGGGTGGGAAGAAAACAAAAGGAGGGACTACCAAGAAAGCCATTTCTGACGGTTTCTTTTTGTGTCACACATGACAGACTAAGTAGTGGGTCGAGAGCCTGAACTTAGGCTTTTCGTTCATCTCTGATTTCTTCTTTTTTGTGCAAAATAAGGGGGACCCTGTGCCCCTCCTCTAGATCTGCCTGTGGTCTGCACACTTAAGGATGATGTTGCTACTGCGCATCCTTACTGCACACAAATTCACATGCCACATCATGCATCGAGCGCACACTAAGTACTGAAATGAACAATGATAGGTTAGATGGCCATTGCTATTGCTTTGCTTGGATTTGATGATCTTGGACTTTTGTTGACTCCTACCTTTCTTTCCAGAAACAGATTTTATTTACAATTGAAGGCTTCGGTGGAAAAAGGGCGTTAGGTTTTTTACTCAAAAATGAAATTTATCAAAAACGCTCCAAATTTCGCATGCAGTTTTGTTTAGGTGCGTTAGACAATGTTCTGCATGTTTTTTTGCTGAAGTTTGTTTCGTTTTCGAGATATTACGTATGCAAAAAACCCTGTATTTGTTGTCACGTCAGCACGTGACCGCAAAGACGGTAATTTCACTTAAAATCCAGCAAAATATTGATCTTTTGCAACGTGTAACCTCAAAAAGTGTTGATGTCAGGTTAAAACCGTTAAAACTTTTATTTCACGTTAACGTGCGACCGCAAAGACGTTCGGTTCACTCAAATTACAGCCAGATGTTAATTTCCCGCAATGCGCAAGCTAGACAATGTTGATATCAGGTCATTTACAGAGACTTAAAATTTTAATTTCACATTATCACGCCACCGCAAGGACTTAAACCCTTAGGGTTTTACTTAGGGTTAGGGTTACCGCTCGAAACTAGGGCTAGCGTTGAAGGGTTACGGAACAAGGTTAGGCTTAGAGTTAACGCTTAGGGCTACGGCTTGAAACTAGGGTTACCGCTTGAAACTAGGGTTACGGAACAAGATTAGGCTTAGAGTTAACGCTTAGGGCTACCGCTTGAAACTAGGGTTACCGCTTCAAATAGGGTTACCGCTTGAAACTAGGGTTACGGAACAAGGTTAGGCGTAGAGTTAACGTTTAGTGTTACCGCTTGAAACTCCGGGGTTAGCGTTGAAGGGTGAGGGTTATTGCCGAGGGTTAGCGCTAGCGCTTCATTGTTAGGGTTAGCGCTTCGGATAACGTTAGAGTTAAGGTCAGGACGCGTTAGGGTTAGTGCAGTGTTAGGCCAAGGAGAACAATCAAGATGTAACCTTAAAAACTGTTGATTTCAGGTTTTTAAAACCGTTAAAATTGTGATTTCACGTTATCACGCGACCGCAAAGACGTTAATTTCACTCAAATTACAGCCAGTTCACTTTACGCGATTTCGCGTTAAGGCATGACGGCAAGGATGTTGATTTCACTTCAAATCCAGCAAGCTGTTCATTTCACCCAGCACGTAAACTCGAAAACGTCGATTTCGGGCCTAAATAGGTTAAAATGTTGATTTCACTTTAAAGCGTCACAGCAACTATCTCTATTTCATTTTAACTGCCTGCAACGTATAAGCTTAAAAATGTAGGGCTGACAGATTAACAGATTAACCCTTCTGTGCAACGTACAGGTCTCTCTCCTTACATCTGCATGGCCCCTGATCCCAGAAGTTTAAAACACTACAAATCATGCCGATTTGAAGTAAAATCAACGCAACCTGGATCACAGATCTATGTTTTGAATCAATCGATCGCTTCTTGTTGGCCATTATTATGTTGGAATAAAAAAGGAAAAAAACACGCTCTGTAATTAGTTAAATATTATTGTGATTTATAGACTGCGAGCAGTCTCTCTTTTGCTCGAAAATCCGTAGGGAAACACGGAAGGAAGAACTCGAAACAACATCTGCGTGCCAGCGTAATATGCGAAGCCGCGAGCCGTACGTAGCGCGGGCGTCGGAAGACGAGTGTGATTTACGGAGTCTTGTCTTGTCTTGTCTTGTCTTGGCTTGTCTTGCCGAACGTGATCGAAATGCATGCCGGGAAGTTTCTGTTACACCTCGTGCGCGGGTAAACATGGAGGATGATGCAAGAAAAATTTTATAAGTCTAAAAGCAGTTCTCATTTTCCAAACTTTGAAGCTAGCAACGCTTGGCAAATGGGCCACAACTCACGACAGGGTTTTATTCTTGGGCAAGAACTGCTCTTGGACTTTGCTGCCTGGATCGACCTGACTTCGAACGCTGATAACTGACTTGCCGCTGATATCAGTTGCGTTGGAAGTTACAGAACACGTTTTGCTTCTTTAAAACATGCTGGTGACTTACGGGTTATCAAGGCTTTATGATGCCTATCAACCACCAGGCAGGCTACAAGGTACTTAAAAACAATGCTTAAGATATTAGTCGAAAGAGCTGTACTGCATCATGCATCACTTCTCTTTGCTTTGACGCTCGATCGAAATTCACGTGTTGTCTCACGTCACAATAAGCTGTATAAAAAAATCTCTCCAGATTCCCGCTCTATACGCATTTTTTTTAAAATAGATATCTTCATTTTTGAAAAAAGAAAAGGAACAGAGCGAAAAAAAAAATTGAGCGACCTCGTGTCGAACCGGTGTCACGGCAAAACAAATTCGAATCTGGCCCGTTCAGCGCCTCATCCGCTTGTGCTAACGAAGCAGTAGTAAGAGCTTAAGGTATTATAGTGAGTTGATCGCTTAGCGAAACAAAAGGTTTCTTTTGTTTTCCATTCAACAAAAGGTCCCCAGAGGATGCCCTTGGAAAAATGTGTTTTTTTGCATACGTAATATCTCAAAAAGGAAGCAAACTTCAGGGAAAAAACATGCAGAACATTGTTTGACACACGGAAACAAAACTGCATGCGAAATTTGGAGCGTTTTCGACAAAGTTCACTTTTCAGTAAAAAACCTAACGCCCTTTTTCCACCGAAGCCTTCAATTATCTCCACATTATCCAAAAATGAACAAGAAATCAATGTGGGAAGTTAAAAGATTTTCGAGATTTCTGTCCATGGGATAGAATCCTACCATCTTGTGGCTGCAAGGTGCATGAAAGTAACAAAGCTGTTACCTAACAATATTTCAAGGAGCCCAGAAGGGCAAAAGCCAAAAAGTTAGGAGCCCAACAGGTAATGTTTTGGGAGCTGCTGCAAAAATTTAGGCGCCCAAAGGACTTTCTTGGGTGCCCCAGGCTGCCGGGCTCCTGTTAGGCAGCAGCCTTGAAGTATGGTCGCTAAATGCAACCTTATCTTTAAGGAACCTCAACAGTTAACTAAATGCCCTTAATAGGTCCACTTAAAAAAAGCTTGGTAGAGAGCATTTCACTTGAAAGATCTAATGGCAATATTTTTTGGCTTACAGACACTGGCTTTTTTCACTAAAGAAACCTGGATTTTTTTTTCAGATTTAGGGTGTTCTTCCAGGCATATTCTCTCCAAAACTAAGTCCATGAGCCCCCATGTTTTTGGCCTTTTGACAAAAGTAGATCATTACCTTTCTGTGTGGCAAGTTTTAAAAAAAGGGAAATGTCCTTAAGGGAAGTGGTCTGTGTTATTTCAGAGTGGTCAGGGTTTATGTAAATTTTGACCCCTCTGGAACAAATTGAAGTAAACAGCAAGGCTTCCACAAGGGTAAGATTGACAGTACATTTGCGGTTAAAATTTTGGTTTAAAAAATTCTCAAAAATCATGACAAATAAATGTTAGATAATTTCCTTTAAGGGCATTTGCACGAATATTTTCGGAACATTTTTCTAAGACTTTTACCACTTTAAGAGTACGAGTTAGTTATGTCAGAAATAAAAAATGGGGGTTCACTGACTTTGTTTTGGAGAGAACATGCATGGAAGAACAACCTAAGTCTGAAAAATCTGGCTTTGTTAGCAGATAAGGCCACAGTGTCTGTAAGCCCAAAAATATTGCAATTAAATCTTTGAAGTGAAATGGTCTCTGCCAAGTATTGTTTAAGGTCATTCCACTGAAATAGAACCTACACTGAGATTTTTCTCAAACTTTGCCAATTGATTGTTTATATCATAGAAACTTAAATTTTGAAATAAAAATGAGGGGTCCCCATGTTCGTTTAGGGGCAGCAGCACCTTGTTTATTCCATATAAATTCTTATAATAGCACCATGATTACAGTCACGATTGCTTGCTAAATTCACGTTTCTGACGATTGTTTTTTGCTCAACACTGAGAATTGGCCCATATTTATTTTACATAGAGAAATTTACTACTCAATTCAAAACAACAGAAAAAATGATAGGTCACTGTAGTCGTTTTCGAGAAAATGACGATTTACTTCTTTGGCGATGTCCACCCGTAAAGAAAAACCCGCCATTTTCTAATGCGTGCGCGCTAATCACGCGTAAAATTATGCGCAGTAGGGATGCGCAATGCAATACTGGGGAATGACCTTAAGTGGACCTATTAAGTGAATTATGTCAACTGGTGAGTTTCCTTAAAGAAAAAAGTTTGCATTTAGCAACCACAGTTTCATGCGCCTTGCAGCCACAAGATGGCAGGATTTGATGTTCCGGTGATGTTCCCACATTGATTTTTTTGTTCATTATTGAACAATGTGGAGATAATATTATTGTGAATAAGATTGTTTCTGGAAAGAAAAATAGGGCTCACGAAACATCCTAGGTTGTTAAATCCAGGCAAAGCTATAGCAGAGGCCATCTGCCCTATGATTGCCCCTTACTCACTTTATTATTTAACGTGCACATCAATGTGGCATGTGAATTTGCGTGCGCCAGTAGGATGCGCAGAAACTATTAGCACGAATGTCCTTAAGCTTTTGTCCTTGTATAATACCAGTAAATGTTTTAATTATTTTCACCACAGATGCTGCAGAGGTTCTTCGAAGCAACAGGCGGTTGTTTGAACAGAATGTGCAGAAGGCCATGAGAGGAGGATTTGTAGGAAGTGTTTACTTTGACCGAACTCTTAAATAAACGCCACTATGCAGAGCAGAGTTTGTCTTCTATTTAGGAACTTTTTAACGGTCACAGTGCAAGTTTACTAAAATCAAAGATCAAATATGAGTTTTGGTTTCCTGGTGCTTATGAACATTTCAGGATGAACAAGAGCACAGACTTTGGACTGCAGAGCTACATATAACAAATCTTAGACCTTGGATTTCCGAGGGTTGGGATAAGTTTTCCTGATAAGCTTCCTCTTTTAGTTCCAGCAGCAGACTTCTCCTTGCTTGTAAATTTAAGTATTCTCCCTCCTTGAGGGATCTTGTTTTAGGGCAACAAGTTGGAGAGGAGGTATATTAAATGACTGCTGGGACTGAAAGGGTGAACCCTGTCACTCTCAGAGTGTCCTAATTGAGAATACAGAAGATTCAAATTTAATTCTGCAAGAATACTAGGAAACAAATATCAAAAAGTGCAAAAAATAAATTTTTGTTCAATAGCTTTCATTTGATTGGTGGCTTGAATTGTAAAATTAAGGCTTCACTCTGGGAGTGTAAGGGTTAAGCAGTCACTGTAAGACTGCATAAGTTTGCATGTCTTACAAGACATTTGTCTTTGTATTGATAAAAAGTAGCAGTTGATAAATTTTATGCAGCTTATGTAATGGTCTTAATCTGGAAGTTCACTTGGGACATGCCCATGAATGATATGAAGAGAATACAAGTATCACACGATTAATAACGCCATTAACAAAAGATTTCTTCCTTGAGAAAAGTCAAAATTTACTTTGTATGTGCTATGAGTAAAGGACAAGCAAAGCAGTCACACAGCTCCCACAATCCAAGGTTTATGCTATCCATGGATACTTTAAAACGGTTATGTTTTCCCCC
The DNA here is from genome assembly GCA_019787425.1 of Platygyra sinensis. NCBI lineage: Eukaryota > Metazoa > Cnidaria > Anthozoa > Scleractinia > Merulinidae > Platygyra > Platygyra sinensis. The sequence continues at coordinate 4,320 of JAHPZR010022839.1, read as the reverse complement.
CAGCATTGACATAAATGCTACAAGTTCTGTCAAGCTCTTGTTTACCTCTGCAAATATTTCATTTTCATTCAAATCTCATAACTAGCTTCAATGAAACAACCAACGAATTCACTTCAATTTCCTAGCTAAACCCACAAGAAATACTCGCAAAATTGCAAATAAATTAATGAATGTCACTTCTGGCAAAAAAAAACTGCAAAGTAAGCTAAATCGAATTTGTTACATATGGAAGTGAAAATGGTCTCATCAGTGCATTCCATGGCTGACATAATACTTTTTTTTAGCATATTTAATATTTCCTTCAAAGCCAACTCTTCAATGAAACCAAAAGAAAATATTTTTTACACAAAATAAGAAAATACTGTACCTGTAACATTTTCTGTGTATTAAAGTTTAAAGCTTTTGGTGAATAAACATTACAGGTTGTGTGATTCAAAAAGTCCCGATCACGATTTGGCTGTGTAGAGGTTTGAGTCTGGTCACCAAAAAAAAAAACTAAAAATAAAGTAAAAGGAAATCCCATGCAGAGCAAGAGACGTGCACAGCCCATGGCCACATGGTTAATAATCAAGCTATCATAATGGTCACCTTGCAAATGCAAAAACTTTCAAGGTAGGAGTGGGTTCCAGGGATTGTTAAGTACTTAAAGGGAACAGGGATTTAAGGAGATGGAGGACTGCTGCAAGAGGAGGGGACTGCTTTTCAGAGACCTACAGTATATAATTTTCCCATTGCATACAGGAAAAGGATTATAAACATAGCCTCCATTTGGCACAAAATAAAATCTATGCTCAGATATTTGTCCAGGTTGGACATTATCTGTTCTAAAAAGCAAGACAGTTTAATGAGAGCAGAAAACTGTAAGCTTTGAGGAACAGATAATGTCCAAGGACAAATATCTAAGCTTATAACCCATTAAATATTTTCACTTGCAGCAATTAGTGTAAATACATAAAGTGACCGAATATTCCCCAGCTAAAACTGGGGAATATCTGAAATGTGTAGTTTCCAGAAAATATCCATACCCCCACCACGGAGGGAATTGGAAATTCCGAAGGGGAGGGGGGGTCAAAGACCCAGGACATTCCAGAGGGGAGGGGGGTTGTATGATCGAGTTAGTTTCCAGAGGGATTCGAGAGGTCCTTTGATTCAATACAGATTTGAGTGGCGATCAAGCTGTTCAAAAATCCTTTCTTACCTACTAAGTAGAACTTTCACATGAAAAATAATCGCTTGAATACTTGTATTTGGCTCGCATTATATTTGAAATACATTTTCTTTCTTCAAAAAGCACTTTGGAAGCTAACAAATGTGAAGAACGTGCCGTTGCGTGGAAATGGCCGCCATTACTTGTTACCAGTCCTCATGAAATCACCTTCTGGACCGAAAGGCACTGGAGACTAGCCTAGTTTGTTTTCGCATCGGTCTTCGAAGTGTCAGTCGATTTCGTTCTTGAAAATTAGTTTCTTTATAAAGGTAGAAATGATGTTATGATTTCGCAAACTTGAGAATTTCTTATCCCTGTTTATCTCTGCCTATTTGTATGTAATTTTGCTGCAAAATTGGCTTTCGTTCCGAGTCTGTTGTCGATCGTGTTCGCAGTAAAAGTACGGTGTCAATTTCATCCACACTCATTTTCAGTCCTCCAATGGAAATTGTACCTACAAAGGGAGTTTGTCGTGTAGGAAGGTAATTTGACAACGTAACATTTTATCTTTTCTTTTAAAGCATTTTTCACTAAATTGCTGAGTGCTTTCTTTCAAGTATCTTCAGATATAGATGTTACAATCGATCGAGAATATTTAGTAGTTATGTGCAACGCAAATCGTTAAATGTTTGGAGTGTTTACTTTTACTTTAACACACTTTCTTGCCAAAACTATTTTTTCCAGAGGGTATGGGGGGTGTACAAAGTAGTAGTGGAAATTCCGGAGGGGTGGGGGGGTTATTTCATTGGTCAAAAAATGGAAATTCCGAGGAGGAGGGGGGGGCTTACGTGAAATTCCCTCCGTGGTGGGGGTATGGATATTTTCTGGAACTACACAATTATTATCCAACGCACTTCACAGAGTACAAATAACGCTTAAGACGAGTACAAATATCACGCGGTATTTGTACTCCAGAGGACCGGTTAGACAGGTTTCCTGCCGTTGACCAATCAGTTTAGCTGGATTTCCCGCGCCAATTCCGTTCCGCTCCGCATACTTTCTGTCACGCATTCCCTGTAAATAAATATCCACGAAATTCGCTCGCACAAACATACCAATTTGGCTTGTTGGATAATAAATCTCTTATTAGACGTTTTGTTGTGTAGTATCGCTGAGAATTTTTACTCGTTGCTTGTATTTGACTCACCCTTCCGGCTCACCAAAATACGGCACAACTTGTAAAAATACTCAGCGATACTACACAACAAAACGTCTTAATAGATATATATACTCCCCAGTTTTCAAAACTGCATGTGTTACAAAAGACTTGAAGGATAATAACACAATAGCCTCCAATTGTACAAAATATGCTAGGATATTTGCCCTTGGACTTATCTCTTCCTCAAGCTCTCGGAAAACTGTTCGAGTCTCGAACAGATAATGTCCACGGACAAATATCCTTGCATATTTTCGGTGCCAAATGGGGGCCGCTGTTTTATAAATTTTCACACCAGATGAGACTACTTTGTTCACATATTTTTTGCAACATCCAGTTTTGAGAATTGGGGAATATTACTCAAACATTTCCCAGCTTTAGCTGCTTAAAGCAAATTCAGTTTGGTGATGGGCTTACACACAACCATACATGAGCAAAATAAAATGGTTATAATAATGAATGTGATTAATCATTAACAATTTTTCATCCACCAACAACACTGGCGCATTGTTAAGTGGAGATTCAGATTTCAGATTTTTATTGTTGTGCACTATTTATAACATTATAACATTAACAATATTTACAAAGATTACATCAAATAGAAAAAAGAAAAAGAATATAACATTACATAACCAAAATAAATGTGCTCAGTGACCAAAGTAGCATAGGCTTTCGTGTTGGTCACTGACACATGCAGACAATCAACACGACATATCAGTTACACATAGAAAAATGGCAGAACAAAAATAGGCTATATACAGATTATACAGAAGATTGAGTGTTTAAAAGGTATAGTTTATATTGATTAAGAAGGAAGTGTAAGGCAGTCTCCTTTAACATTTGTTTGGAATAGTTTCCCAAAGTTTTCAGACGAAACAAAAAGCAAAAGTAGAAGTCCCATAGTTATTATTTGCTTTGGCCTATGAATAGAAAAAACTAAGACTACAGATGCTGGTTTGGACAGCTTGTAAATTTCCTTGAAATAATAATGTCTTTCTTACCTCATCAGGTAAATAACAAGTTAAAATTTAGAAGATCATCTGGATCAGGAAATTCTGTCTCGCATGTTTTTGGCAGTTCAAGATCACGTATATCTGAAATACAACACAATATGTTTTTCTAATGATACCTTTTGATGTTCCTTTGAGGACTGCTCACTATCACAGTGTACTGGTCTGGTCAGAACAGAACACACAAAAAACAGACTACTTTGAGACTTTCTTAGTCTTACAAACAAATTGAGACTGGTGACACACATAACCACTCAAAAGATACTGCAAAGACCCATGAGATTCAACAAAAATTTTGCGAGACTATGGATTTTGACGGACCATTCACCACTCCTAGTAGGCTCATTTTCTTATGTATCACTTTGGCTGCAGATTTTCTTTTTCTCCAAATACTCCAGGATGGATAGCATCCAGGAAACAGATCAGGTGTATTTGATTTTAACATTCATTACCCCTGTTACATGTAACTTGTATTGGTGGAACAAAGAATTTCATGTTTCTAGTTTTAATTCAGTATGGACAATTATTTTTACCCTTAAAAAATAATGCACTGTGATGGACCTATTTTTCATGTTTTCTTGAAAAAATGGCGAGAGATCTGATACAAACCACCATTGATCAAGCAGGGCACTAAAATGATAGTGAAGTCTAATTTCAAACTGACGTAACATCCAAGCTAATCTCGCGAGAAATATGAACACGGCTTATTGTTGGATTCACACAATTCCCTATGCTTGGGCTTGTAAGACAAAACAAATTCCACATCAGTGGATTACTTTGTTGTATGTTATATGGCAAAAACGAGAAAGAAATCTGCTCATAGTCCGAGATAGACAGAACCGTAAAAAAAATGGCAAACGTCGAATTGTACAAAGATCGAAATAATTGTTTTTTGGTACACAATTTTCGAGAAGATTATTCAACTCAACAACGAAACTAGTTCAAAA
>JAHPZR010022837.1:0-13976 GCA_019787425.1 Platygyra sinensis | reverse complement strand
CATCTAGGAAAGCGAGTGTCTGGTGCAAAGAATTTGAATACTCATGAGTAAATTTGATGCCAGGGTGAATAGAATTCAGGTAGCCTATGGAGGTTTTTAGATGCTCCTCTCCATGTGTCCAAATCATGAAGACATCATCGATGAACCTCCACCAAATAAACGGCTTGAGTGAGGAGTTGTCAATAACCTGTTGCTCAAATTTACCCATGAATAAATTGGCGTACGAAGGTGCCATCCTGGTTCCCATAGCTGTTCCGTGTTTTTGCAAATAATGTTCGTTGTTGAAGGAAAAGTTGTTCATTGCTAGAATCATTCTGATGAGATCACAAATATTTTCTGCAGGAAGTGATTTGCGTTGGCGATTGTTCAGAAAATAGCCGCAGACATCGATACCCTCGTTATGAGGAATGTTAGTGTACAATGAGGAAACATTTAGGGTGACGAGGAGGGTGTTGTCAGGTTAAGGTTCAAGTTTCTGAAGTTGAAGGAGGGAGTGTGTAGTATCTTAATAAATGAAGGAAGATTTTGTACAAGCGGCTCTAAGTGGTAGTCGACGAACTCGGAAATTCGTTCAGTAGGGTGGCCCTTGCTGGATATTATAGGCCGGCCAGGGTTGCCTTGTTTGTGGATCTTTGGAAGTATGTAAAAACGTCCTGCCTTGGGTTCAGAGTTGAACGAGAGGTATTTTAGTGTCTCAGAGTCAATTAGGTTATCTTTGTGTAGGAGGGTAGTGTATTCTTTGACGCGTTCTTGTACTTTGTTAGTAAGATCAGATGATTGTTTTGATAATACTTGGTGTCGTTAAGCTGTCTGTCACATTCGTTCACATACCAGGAGTGATCTATTATAACAGTTCCAGAACCCTTATCAGCAGGTTTGATTACTATATCTGTGCGTTTCCTAAGTGTTGTGAGAGCTTTGCGTTCCTTCCTAGAGAGATTGTTGCGAATGGGCGTAGGTTTACAGGTAATGGTGTCATTTTCGATTGCCTTGATGAAAGCGTCAAGAGCTGCGTCTCTTCCGTTTGGAGGAGTCCAAGTTCCCTTGCATCTGAAGCGTTTCACTTCATCAGACGGATTTGTTGGTTCTGTTAGGTTATTGTGATGGAAAAATTCTCTTAGCCGTAATCGTCTTGCAAACGTGGTTATAGGTTATATAGGTCTAACTTCTTTTGTGAAAACGAGGCTGCCTGATCAGGTCCCTCATTAAACCTTTTTTTTTTCAGTCTCTAAAAAACGACTTATTTCAGTATTTAAAATATCCAGAAACTCACCATTTACTGCTAATCGCACCACTTCCTGTGAACTTCCCAGAATGTTTGTTGCTGAACATTGATACACGCCTGAGTCACGTCCGGCCACCTTCTTCAACTCCAGCTTTCCTCCTGAAACCGCTGACTGACTGATTTGAGATTGGCTGTTTAATTTATTCCACGTTACAGCTGGCTGAACACTGAAACGAGGCTGTTCCACCTTCGTTCACTGTCATTGTCACAGGAGAAACAACAATAGCAGGAGACGATATCGATTCACCGGGTTAACCTTTAGTTCCCGGCATGCCTGCGGGTCCTATGTCTCCTTTCTCGCCTTTGTTTCCAGTCTCTCCCTGAAGTCCTACGGGTCCCATAATGCCTTGTTTTCCACTTTTTCCTGGCGATCCCATAATGCCCTGATCTCCCTTGTTTCCAGTCCTTCCTTTCTGTCCTCTTCGCCCTCGGGCTCCTTTGTCTCCTCTTGGTCCAGGTGGACCGGGAGGGCCTGTAGGACCTGATTGGCACCTGAAACCTTTTGACTAACATAGATGTACACTCCCCTCTGATAAAAGTTTGTTGATTTCAAGAATTGTTTTTGCTTTGCGCTGAGCTTGTGTTGAATTCTTAGTTGAGTCAACTTGTCGGCTGAGTCTGTTGAGTTTATAGGACTGAATTTCTGAAAATAAGAATGAGAAAATTTTAAAGACTGAAAAGATTTGTTTTTAATTTTACCAAACCCTCACGTCAATTCAGTGCTGTAAATGATTTTAATTCGCTGTTATTGTTAATTCTCTTATTTGTAAAACTGAGGAGCATTTAGTGTCTGTTTTGCCATCATAGCGTGAGAAGGAAGCGTGTAGTTCTCTTTATCAACCCGGCTCACAAGGTCATCGCTAAAACGGAATTGTTGTCATTTGGGCATCCTTGAAAAACATATCCATTGTTCATTTCCTGATCCAGAAACTATCAGAAACCGATTGTAAGTTTGATCAAACCAAATAAAATAAGAGACTACTCTATAACATGTTATTTATAGCCGGACAACAATTTCTCTCAAATGTATTTTCTTATGAATATGTCGACATGGATTAAAGAAATCTTGACCATGTAACGTTCTGCTATCTTGGCGTCTCCGCACCACAAACAGAACAAGCAGGAATTAACAAGTTCATTTGTTATTTGCTTTAAATGTTGCTCTTTTAACAACTTTTCTTTTTATATTTGGGAAAAGAAAGAATTCTGATGCCTGTATATCATCAATGTTACACAACTTTTAAGCTCTGGGTTGGTTAAGACCTACTTACCACGAGCATCCTTGATTATCTTCATGTCTGCGTCGTTTGGCTGCGACTTGGCCTCGACAACGCTTTCAAGAGCGTTTATTTTTTTCTTTTGCTCGTGTAGCTCAAGCTAAACTCTAAAAATCCGACGTAGTAAAACACAACAGAGAGAACAGAAATAATAGAAGCAAAGGAAGGCATACTTTGCTTTTGAACTGCCATGATTTTGGGCGATATCAATCTGTTATTCCCAAACGTGGAATACAAAGTGACTCAGCTGGTTACGTGATACTGGGATCACGAGTTTGGGTAACCTGCCAAATGGTCTGCTATTGATGTCATGCGCGACAAAATTCTTATGTTCTTTTATCTTCTGTGTTGAAAGGAATATTAATGTTGTAGGTCCGCAAGGCATACATGAATGAAAAATAATCTTAGCTGCATGTAGAATACAAATACCCTCCCTTTGTTCCTCGTAGAAACTTTGTGTCCGTACTGTGTTGTTGCTAGCTCTGTAGGAACATTTTTAACTCAGCAATATCCCTTCGCATCCAAAATGAAATGGTTGGGATTGATCAGTTAAGTAAAGAAACGCGCAATCCATTTTCGGATTCTTCCGGATTTAAGAATCCAATCCAGGAAGGAGGTGGTGACTGTATTGTTTTTCTTTACTTTCATTTTACAACTTATCATTGTTTATGATCGCCCTCGAATTACAACCTGATGAAATTGGGACTTTTATGTCCAAAGGGTAAAGACTGTAAAATTTGGAAAGCATTCCCTAAGATTTTTTGGGCCATTGTTATGGTCAAAGGTGAGCATGAAGGACAGAAACGAAACCTCCTTAAGAGGGTTAAACGCAAATATAAGGAGAAAAGACCTGAACAAACTGGTTAGAGATGACGCATGCAAAGGTTGCCATCTGTGCAACTCATAATCCATAAACAGAAAATATGATAACCAGCAGAGTCGATATATTTTAAAATTGTATATATAGTTTTATATAGCATATGTGTATATACGAATTATATTGCATATTGTATATATTTAAAGTAGTTTTAGAATGCTGGAATTTTAACATTTTATATTAATATGCATATATATTTATCATTAATAAGTTACTTAAGTAGTGTCCCGAATTAGTAGCACTGAGGGCAAGCTAGAAGATTAGACACTCAAATAAAGTTGTAGATTGATTGATTGATTGATTGATTGATTGATTGATTGATTGATTGATTGTAAGAAAATTCGTTGTAACGATGTCAACACTTGTAAGTTAAAGGACCAACACCCAGAACTGTTGGCCGATATTCGCACATTACAGCGTGAACTGAAAGAACTTGAACAAAAGTTTGCGAAAGCTAAAAGTGACCACGACGTATTTGTCGCTTCCAGACAACGAACTAAATCAAGCTTCTTTGCTATCATGCCTCCACGTCTTGGAAAACAAAACCCCGCTAAATACGTAGATCGTTCTGCTTTGGATAGAGACCTGATGATTCTCCAGCGAGCGTTGAAAAATAAGGAAACGTATATGATTGGAGATTGCCAAATGTGATTGAAGAGTGTAGACATGGAATTGTTGACCCTCTCCGTGTGCAGTGAATTAAAACGAACCATTACACACAAGTATTGATCACAGTTGTATCTAAGTTGCAATTTTCTCCTTTTGTGCTGTAGTATACTTCACTGCACTGATGATATGTTTATGTTGTGTTTTTATTTTCGTTGCGTGTATCAGTTTTATTCCGACTTACATAATTACAAGTGCAGATATTCTTGCACTGATTTTATTGTTTACAGTTAATTGTCAAGGGCGAAACTTGAAGTTCAAGTTTCGCCCTTGCTATAAAGTAACAATTTCACAGTAGAACAGTGTCATAGTACAGTATCTATCCAGTAAAAAAGTTTTGTTTCTAATATTACATGCTTCTCAATAAAGACAATTTACTCACGGCTAAGATAAAAAATAGGTCCGCAATGCGTACTTGGGGTCTTATGGTTAGCTTTATTCCTTTTGGTTGGAAGTCAGTGTGGTTAATGTGAGAAGGTCCACTTCAAGGTAGACAAGTCACTACAATTTTTAAGTTGAAAATGTATGGCAGAATACTGTTTACTTACTTTACCTTTATCTCTAATAATAATTGAAGGCTTTTGTGGAAGAAGGGCGAATATCGGTAATTCCACATAACAGTCACTACATTCAGAGGGCAAATTTTTGGAAATAAAACTTTTTTCTTACATATTCTCTTAAAGTGTCCATATCATCAAAAAGTCTTTTTTCTTATCTGATTCTAAATATCACTCAATGGACTTCTGCGAAAAAAAATGCGATTTAGATAAAATGCAATCTTTTTAAGAAGTTTTAAAAACGTTCAAATTTGCCGCCATTTTGGTCCACCATTCGCACCAGTCTTCCCTTGGTTTTGAATGAGTTGTGACGTAGATTAAGGAACACGTGATTTCAGGCTTAACTCATCTCGCTTGTTTTACCTCTGTAAATTAAACTTAGTAGTTTATACACAATGCTGGAAAGGATCATTTCGCATGGACTACGAAACTATATTTACAGAGATAAAACAAGCGAGATAAGTCAAGCCTGAAGTCACGTCTTCCTTAATCTACGTCACAAATCTGAGCCTGTCAATGATGTGATCAGCGGCACGGATAGACCCAGGAGGGAGGGAGTGACTCTATTGTTTCCGAGTATCTGTCAGAGACCGACTCATCACTGCCAGTGTGACGTCACATAGCAACAAGTCGAAGCTTCGCTCGGCTTGCCCAGATTTGGCGTCGGGACTCCATTAAATTCAAAGAAAAAGAGGATAATACAAGTTATTATTGCGCTCTTATTCATTAATTTGGCATAAATGCGTAAGCTTTGTAGTGGATATTGTCTGTGAGTACAACTGTTTGTTGTTTTGTGTGCGTTTTTTGTTCCAAATTTTATTGAAAACAAATCGGGTCAAGTGGGGTTACCGCCATCTTGACTTCCGGTCAAGTAAAGGCCACTCAAAACGCCCGCCGTTTTCTCTTCAAGTTTTCAACAGAAGTACCTCATAATAGGAGGTTTTGTTCCTTTTTGATATAACTTTCAAGCCATTGTTAGTTTTTCTTAATGTGATGAGCCATTTTGCTCAACAATCCTTTTGAGTGCGACGGCGTACATGTCGGTTCGATTTCTCGCGTGTTAAACTTTGTTCCATTCATGAAAGGTCAAGAGTGTCTATGTTTACCAGCTGTTAGCTGATTAAATGCTTGTGTTTTTAAATTTTGTGGGGTAGATGACTGCCTGTGTGCTCCAGAAGGGCTAACCTTCAGAATACCCGGCCACGATTACGTGACATTAAATGCCTGCTCCCGTAGCCCCGCAGTCAATAAATATTTGCATATGGAAACAAAAGAGAAAAACTTAATGTATACACGAAACAAGCGCGCGTGCTACACATGAATATACCTCGTTCTAAAATCCATCAGCCGAAACATCATCGTTACGTCTCCTATTGTCATTAATGTGCCAACCAGAGGTTTAGTGGTTCTCGAAACAAAGAATTATTTTGCTCTGTGGTTGGCAAAATTTAAATATCAAAAGACTTGTTTGTAAACAGTATATATCGCTATACAACACCACTGCGGGACTACGGGTAACAGTGAAAATTCTTTCATTTTTACGCCTAACAGCTAAATTTTTGGCCGTTTTACGGCTAACGGTTAACCCCATTGAGACCCTCGTTTTGTGAAATTTGTCTTTGCGAAAACCCTTGATAGTGTAGATCAAGCACTCTTTCCCGATAAACTTGAGGCAGAAATTTACCATTGTCGTATATCCCTTGCTGTCTATTGACAGCGAGTTTACATTCACCTTCGCCGAACAAGAATTAAAAAGGTGAATATCATCAAAAACTGACAGATAACTTGAAGTTAGTTGTACTGGCCAGCATAATTGCGGGCAGGCGTGTAGGCCATTTTTTACGTTCGAAAACTTATAGTCGCGAAGCCACCATAATAAACAAAAAAAATGGAACATCATATTTTCCCATCACCGCTGTGATTGGAGAACGCCTAAAATACGCTAATCCTTTTGTCTAAATAAAGAGCTCTCATTGGATAATGGTGACATAAAAGCACCAAAAAAGTCAAGGTGATCATGGTTCGAGTGTCCTCACTGTAATCAGGCGATCATAAACAATGATAAGTTGTAAAATGAAAGTAAAGAAAAACAATACAGTCACCACCTCCTTCCTGGATTGGATTCTTAAATCCGGAAGAATCCGAAAATGGATTGCGCGTTTCTTTACTTAACTGATCAATCCCAACCATTTCATTTTGGATGCGAAGGGATATTGCTGAGTTAAAAATGTTCCTACAGAGCTAGCAACAACACAGTACGGACACAAAGTTTCTACGAGGAACAAAGGGAGGGTATTTGTATTCTACATGCAGCTAAGATTATTTTTCATTCATGTATGCCTTGCGGACCTACAACATTAATATTCCTTTCAACACAGAAGATAAAAGAACATAAGAATTTTGTCGCGCATGACATCAATAGCAGACCATTTGGCAGGTTACCCAAACTCGTGATCCCAGTATCACGTAACCAGCTGAGTCACTTTGTATTCCACGTTTGGGAATAACAGATTGATATCGCCCAAAATCATGGCAGTTCAAAAGCAAAGTATGCCTTCCTTTGCTTCTATTATTTCTGTTCTCTCTGTTGTGTTTTACTACGTCGGATTTTTAGAGTTTAGCTTGAGCTACACGAGCAAAAGAAAAAAATAAACGCTCTTGAAAGCGTTGTCGAGGCCAAGTCGCAGCCAAACGACGCAGACATGAAGATAATCAAGGATGCTCGTGGTAAGTAGGTCTTAACCAACCCAGAGCTTAAAAGTTGTGTAACATTGATGATATACAGGCATCAGAATTCTTTCTTTTCCCAAATATAAAAAGAAAAGTTGTTAAAAGAGCAACATTTAAAGCAAATAACAAATGAACTTGTTAATTCCTGCTTGTTCTGTTTGTGGTGCGGAGACGCCAAGATAGCAGAACGTTACATGGTCAAGATTTCTTTAATCCATGTCGACATATTCATAAGAAAATACATTTGAGAGAAATTGTTGTCCGGCTATAAATAACATGTTATAGAGTAGTCTCTTATTTTATTTGGTTTGATCAAACTTACAATCGGTTTCTGATAGTTTCTGGATCAGGAAATGAACAATGGATATGTTTTTCAAGGATGCCCAAATGACAACAATTCCGTTTTAGCGATGACCTTGTGAGCCGGGTTGATAAAGAGAACTACACGCTTCCTTCTCACGCTATGATGGCAAAACAGACACTAAATGCTCCTCAGTTTTACAAATAAGAGAATTAACAATAACAGCGAATTAAAATCATTTACAGCACTGAATTGACGTGAGGGTTTGGTAAAATTAAAAACAAATCTTTTCAGTCTTTAAAATTTTCTCATTCTTATTTTCAGAAATTCAGTCCTATAAACTCAACAGACTCAGCCGACAAGTTGACTCAACTAAGAATTCAACACAAGCTCAGCGCAAAGCAAAAACAATTCTTGAAATCAACAAACTTTTATCAGAGGGGAGTGTACATCTATGTTAGTCAAAAGGTTTCAGGTGCCAATCAGGTCCTACAGGCCCTCCCGGTCCACCTGGACCAAGAGGAGACAAAGGAGCCCGAGGGCGAAGAGGACAGAAAGGAAGGACTGGAAACAAGGGAGATCAGGGCATTATGGGATCGCCAGGAAAAAGTGGAAAACAAGGCATTATGGGACCCGTAAGACTTCAGGGGGAGACTGGAAACAAAGGCGAGAAAGGAGACATAGGACCCGCAGGCATGCCGGGAACTAAAGGTTAACCCGGTGAATCGATATCGTCTCCTGCTATTGTTGTTTCTCCTGTGACAATGACAGTGAACGAAGGTGGAACAGCCTCGTTTCAGTGTTCAGCCAGCTGTAACGTGGAATAAATTAAACAGCCAATCTCAAATCAGTCAGTCAGCGGTTTCAGGAGGAAAGCTGGAGTTGAAGAAGGTGGCCGGACGTGACTCAGGCGTGTATCAATGTTCAGCAACAAACATTCTGGGAAGTTCACAGGAAGTGGTGCGATTAGCAGTAAATGGTGAGTTTCTGGATATTTTAAATACTGAAATAAGTCGTTTTTTAGAGACTGAAAAAAAAAAGGTTTAATGAGGGACCTGATCAGGCAGCCTCGTTTTCACAAAAGAAGTTAGACCTATATAACCTATAACCACGTTTGCAAGACGATTACGGCTAAGAGAATTTTTCCATCACAATAACCTAACAGAACCAACAAATCCGTCTGATGAAGTGAAACGCTTCAGATGCAAGGGAACTTGGACTCCTCCAAACGGAAGAGACGCAGCTCTTGACGCTTTCATCAAGGCAATCGAAAATGACACCATTACCTGTAAACCTACGCCCATTCGCAACAATCTCTCTAGGAAGGAACGCAAAGCTCTCACAACACTTAGGAAACGCACAGATATAGTAATCAAACCTGCTGATAAGGGTTCTGGAACTGTTATAATAGATCACTCCTGGTATGTGAACGAATGTGACAGACAGCTTAACGACACCAAGTATTATCAAAACAATCATCTGATCTTACTAACAAAGTACAAGAACGCGTCAAAGAATACACTACCCTCCTACACAAAGATAACCTAATTGACTCTGAGACACTAAAATACCTCTCGTTCAACTCTGAACCCAAGGCAGGACGTTTTTACATACTTCCAAAGATCCACAAACAAGGCAACCCTGGCCGGCCTATAATATCCAGCAAGGGCCACCCTACTGAACGAATTTCCGAGTTCGTCGACTACCACTTAGAGCCGCTTGTACAAAATCTTCCTTCATTTATTAAGATACTACACACTCCCTCCTTCAACTTCAGAAACTTGAACCTTAACCTGACAACACCCTCCTCGTCACCCTAAATGTTTCCTCATTGTACACTAACATTCCTCATAACGAGGGTATCGATGTCTGCGGCTATTTTCTGAACAATCGCCAACGCAAATCACTTCCTGCAGAAAATATTTGTGATCTCATCAGAATGATTCTAGCAATGAACAACTTTTCCTTCAACAACGAACATTATTTGCAAAAACACGGAACAGCTATGGGAACCAGGATGGCACCTTCGTACGCCAATTTATTCATGGGTAAATTTGAGCAACAGGTTATTGACAACTCCTCACTCAAGCCGTTTATTTGGTGGAGGTTCATCGATGATGTCTTCATGATTTGGACACATGGAGAGGAGCATCTAAAAACCTCCATAGGCTACCTGAATTCTATTCACCCTGGCATCAAATTTACTCATGAGTATTCAAATTCTTTGCACCAGACACTCGCTTTCCTAGATGTCCAAGTTCATCTCATTAACAACCACATCCATGCAGATCTCCATACAAAGCCCACAGACAAACATCAATAGAGAGATTAAGCACCGCGTATTTTTTTCCCGCGAACGGCAGAGAGGGTCACGTGGCCTGACATTTCCCGCGTTTTCCGTTTGCCGGCCGCCGTTTTTACTCGAAGAGGACATTTTTCCCTTTTGAAGTGAACGCGAAAACGTGAGTGTTGGAGCCCATTTTTACCGACTATTTTTTACATTTTGATCGCTTGCTTTCATAGCTATGCTTCGTTTATCATCCTACTTCTACATGAACTGCTTGTAAAGCCAAAAGAGTTTCAAATGCAACCGGAAAATACATAACTTCTCCGTATCCATTTTTTTCTAGTCGCAGTGAATGGCGACTGAGAACATTTGCCATACATTTGCTTAGTTTAAAAGAAAAATTAAGAAATATGGGCCTGGCCTGTACCGAGCTGGAAATGTACTTCAGTTAATATTTTTAATAATAAGTTGAAATAGTTTCTTTTTGAACGAACATTTAGTTATTACCTAGCTGATTTCAAATATTTCAATTTTTGTAAGTCTCCCAGTTTCGCCGTGTCGTCGGGAAGCTTAAATGGATGAACATCGCGGACGGAGCGGCAAACGACAAACGGCTAGCCGACGTTCAGCGTTCGCCGTTTTCGCGGTGCTTAATCTAACTAATACCTCCTCAAAACATCGTGCCACCCAAACCACACCAAAAAAGCCATCCCATTCAGACTCTCCCTCCGAATCCGCCTCATATGTTTTACCGACACTTTTTTTGACCAAAGAAGCCGAGAACTCATCGAATACCTTACCAAACGTGGTTATAGCCGCACCTCACTACAAAGAGACGCGAATCGCGTTCGCTCAATTACACGTCACGCAACCCTCCAACCGCAAGAACCGAAATCCGCCAAGACTGACCGAACACCCTTTGTCACATCCTTCAACCCTGCGCTTCCTAAAATATCATCTGTTGTCAACAAGTACGCCACTCTCCTTCAAGTTCCAACTGCAAAAAAGCCTACCCTAACCCACCGGTTATAGATTACAGACGTAACGCAAGCCTACGTGATCTACTAGTCCTTTCGACACTGTCGCAGGAAAATTCCTCCAGCCAACAATTCGCATGAATTAAAAAATGCAACCACCCACGCTGCCTCACTTGTTCTTTTATACAAGAGGGTCAAACAAGCTATACTTTTCAGTGCAGAGTGCACTATTGGGATGGTTTGGGGGTTGACGCCGCTAAAGCACTATGCCATTAAGGCACTATGGCAATAAGGTGTAAACTTTAATGTTTGTTTAATTAATTAATTTCAATTAATTGCGTTCTCTCGTTCCTCGAGAACGCATCTTAATTTGGTTTGCAGGCGTGAGAAATCGAGATTTTTTTCTGCAGTTTGGCCGCCCCTCTAAGTTTTTTCAGAGGCTTTGGGCCTCATATACGCCTGCAAGTGAAAATAACACGCGCAAGAGAAAATAACGCGTGCAAGAGAAAATAACGCGTGTAGCCAGATAACACGTGCGGCGTTTGGCCTCGTTGTCCTGTACATCGATTACGTCATGCCTGTACATTGGCTCTTTTCTGTATTCCTCGAAGTGTGAGGGAACTGTGTACAACTCCCGATAAAACAATAAAGCCGCAGTCAACCGTAAGTTTCCATTTCCTTTTCTTCAAAAACACCCACTTTCTATTATCACATTACATATTCTGCAGAACGCACTTCCTAATCTTTGATTACTACTAGTTAATTAGCCTTGCTTTGAGCGGATGGGGTAGGTACCTCGTGAAAGGTACCATACTTGCATTACTTCTTTCGTAATACCAGAAAACTATATATGGTTCCAATATTCTCTTGTTATCCTAGTGGTACTATTCTGCTCTTAAGAACAAAAGCAATTTGCTCGAAGCGCATGCGCAGATTGATTAGCATTAGTGTTAACTATATGTTAGGTAAACGAACGATACATTTCATACACAATTACACTTGAACGTTAAGTGCTTTTCCTTGTGGTAGAACACAACATGTAAGACGCATGCGCTCTAGCACTGTCAGCATAATACAATCCGTTCTCGATCGAGTTCGGCATTCATGCGTGCGATACCACACTCTCCTCTTAACGGGCGGTAGCAGTTATATTTCAGGTAATATCAGTTTTCCTTTTTAGTGCAAAGAACGCTTTTGTGACAGCGTATCGTTTGGAATCATCCCTAGCTCGGTTAAAAAATGTCGTGTGCTATTTTCCAACTATTTCGTGTTTGCTAAGCTTTAAAGAGGGAAACGAATGGATCTCCTCAGCCGCCTGTTTATATTCTCCCCCATGAAAGAGAACCAGAAGTTCACAAATGTATTCACCCTAAACATTTCCGAGTTAGCGACATTAAAAGTACCCAGTAGTAATGTCGTGATAAAAGAAACTTCTCAAATATTGCTGCAGACACTGTAGCACTTACGGAAACCGGTCTTTGAGGGGACTAATTCACCGATGTAAGATATAAATAATATCAGTAAAGTTAAAACGCTTCTCGGTCGTATTAATCGATATCATTGTGTATTTTGAACTGGTTTATTGTTAACACGGTGTCAACAAATAAGAACGTGCTATTCCGAGACACGACGTGACTATTTGATAATTAAATTAGTAACTGTTTATGGATGATATGAACAATTGCCTCTTGAATGAAACAAAATCATTCCTCTTCCATTTTTTCATAAGTTAATAACTTAAGTTCATTTTTTTTCTCCAGCCGGAAAAAAGCCAGCATATTTTCATTTGTATATTTTTGGGAAATCAAGGGTATCATGTTACAAACTTTGCGAGGAAAACAAAAGTATCAAGTTACAAATGTTGGCGTTGAAAAAAAAAAAAATTATCACGTTTGCTAGTTCAACGTATCAATGAATTAAAAATAAACGAAATTCAACGTAAATCACCACAGTAAAATTTAAAACCTTCTTGACAAACAGTAATTGTAAGTTATTTTTGGGCCTTGAACTAACAAGTTACATACAGGCAGCAGATGACTCAAAATGTACTTACAGTCCTGCATAACACTCCGCACTATCTGAGATTGTCTCACTAGTTTTACAACTAACGAAGCTAGAAAAATCACCGACTCCATATCTTGCCACTCAAAAAATCTCATATACCTGATAGTGCCATCTTCAAGACATCGGAGAGACCAAGCGTCAACTCAATGAACGCTTTGGGGGAACACCGACGTTCTATCCTAAATCACCAACAACTCAGCACAACTACACCAGTATCACTACACTTTAACCAAGCTGTCCATTCTATCAACGACGTCCGCCTCATCCCGATTGAACTCATACGCAGCAAACGTGAGGTGGTAAAGGGTATTTTGGTGACTCGTGATCGGCCCTTTTTTTTCCCCGTGAAATGTGAAATGGCTACTTTTTCCTCGTGAATCGTGATTTTCATAGTAGCCGTGAAGCGTGATTTTGCAAAATTATTTTCCGTGAAACGAGAAATAAATGTTTAATTCGCCGTGAACCGCGATTTTTATTATGTCTTTGTTTTTCGTGAATTGTGAAAGGACCGTTTTATTTTCTGTGAAACGTGATCTAGAACCCCCCCCCCCCCCCCCCCCTTTACCACCCTCAAACGTGACTCAGTACGAAAAGCTCGAGAGGCTCACTTAATAAACAAAGCCAAAACATTATATCCGTTCGGCATAAACAGAAGAGATGAAGCACGCCAATGATGTCCACATCTGACACTTATTTACTCATAACCTACCAATTATTGTCGCGTATTTTTATTCAAATTTTTTATTTGTAACGGTTTTCTTTTCACGTATCCTTTTTTTCCACTCAGCCCCTGAGGAAGGTTTGTATTGCAAATAATTTAGTCCTTTACTCTGTTTTATTTCATCTTGGCGATATCTCCCCCTTGATCATTGTGCCGTCTAAATTTTGAATTGTACTTTAGCCCTTTGAAGTTGAGTTTTTTCATCGGTTCCAATAATAGACAATTTGACAGCTG
>JAHPZR010022836.1:0-18325 GCA_019787425.1 Platygyra sinensis | reverse complement strand
GCCAGGCTGAATATTCTTATTTTTTCTGCCGATTTTAGGCGGAGAATATTCTTGTATTATTCTTAAATTATAGCTTATGACATTTCCGTTTTAGAATTTATTGGGGTATCAATTCCAAGTGTTTGGTATCTAGATCTGAATCGCGTTGTCATGTGTCGTCGACTGCAGGTTTTTTCGTTTAGTTGGCTAGTTTCGCCGTTCATAGAAAGGAATAATTTTATACGGTTAAGTTAAAAACATAAAATTGTATTGTATTTACAGACGTTTCAACACAAAATTATATCTATCCTTTTCAAAATCTCAGCCTCGGCTTTATTCTTAAAATATTCTTAAATTCTTAAAATATTCGAAAATTTAAGCCTCGATATTCTTATAAAATATATTCTTATAAAAAAGAGTGTATTTGGAGTCTTATAGCAGCAGGACAAGTAAATCAACCCCCCCCCCCCCCCCCCCCCCCACTCCACCTCTTAGGGCCTGTTAACATGGAGGAGGGGGAACCCAGGTAGGTGAGGTTAGGGTAACCATGTCAGCCGGGGTCGCATTTTGCCATGTAAACGACTCAAGGTGGGGAAACCCGCCTAGCCGGGGTCGAGTTCATGTTACATTTGCAAGCGCGCCAAAGCGCGCCAAATTAAAAAAAATAAAAAAGCCAGAGCACTGAAATGTTGCAGCGAGACCAGATAATGAGAGGAAAACAACACTGACCGTCAAAATGCGTCGTTCGCCCGCCATTTTCTCTGTTTACATGCCTAGCGACCAAGCAACAACGTCTAGTAACGTCACCCTGAGACCCCGGGGTTGTAAGTTTGCATGTAACGCGGGCCATTTTTCGACCAGGGCTAGGCGGGTTACCTCACCTACCTGGGGTCCCCCACCTCCATGTAAACAGGCCCTTAGCTCAAGGTCTGGGTCCGCCCTATCTTTCATTTGAAAATGCGCCAATGCTTGCAGATTTGTTTATCTTGTGAAAGAAAAAAAGCTGTGCTGTGCCGCCTTAATTTCGTGATTTAATCATTTGTTGTTTTTGCTTCCTAAATAAAATATATTTGAGACCATTTTAAATAAAACCAAATGCCATGTGAAAAGGTGCCTCTCTCGACTCAGGGGTATAAATGAGTACCGGCGAATTTAATGCCTGGGGTAACCCTGCGATGGACTAGCATCCCATCCAGGGGAGAGTAGAAATACTCCCAGTCGCTTCATGCTACAGAAACCGGGATAAGCTTCGGCCTGGTGGGCCACAGTTGGCTCGCATGCAGACTTTTACCTTTTTTTTTACCTTGTGAAATACGGCGTTACCCTTGTAATGTGAAACCGGGAGAAAGTAACATAACGGCATTAACATGTGACCTCTCACACCGCAAAGGTCATTCGACTTGTTTATTCAGTGAACGGAGACTGAGTTATTTACCCATAAGCGGACTGATGAACTATACAGATATGAGAGACTGATTTGCTTCATTTTGAAGTGTGTATTCTCATACTTTTAAAGGACTCTCGACTAAGCAATACGATGAAAAGATCCACACCTGCGTGTGCGACAGCAAATGTAAACATTGTCGACCTTGTCAAATTTTATGGCCGTTTATGCTCGCTGTGTCACTGGAAATATTTTAAGAACAACTCAAAAGGACACGGGGAAGTTAAAATAATTTCTATAGCGGCAGAAGGAGCGTAAATGACGGTGAGCCGTTGTTTCCTGTTTTAAACCGTTGACTTCCAAAGAGCAGCCTCGTGATTTGCATAAAGTTGAACTCGCTTACATGCTGTAACATTTTATTTTACTGACGGGGAACATTTTAATTCCCAGGGCTATAACTTTTCTGGTGAAAAAACCAATAAGCAAGGTTTCCTAAAATATAAATATTTTGACCAAATGATATATACCAGTGGCCATTTATCCTAGTCGAAGTTGGCCCTTATTTGTTCCTTGCCAAGTGACACAAATGGCGACTGTACAAATACCCTTCGTTAAAAGCTGTGAACAAAACTTCAAGAAACTTACTACACGATTTTAAAGTATAAGACTGAAATAACAATTGTGCCAAGTTTCGTTTTCATAGGATGTTTTTTACGTCCCTGATGTTTTCGTAAAGAAGCGTGAAATTTGAAGATTTATGTTGCGAAAACTGCCATTATATGCAAATTTCGAACTTTCTTAAATTTTGGCCGCAAAAGAAATCGTTGGAACTTTAAACTATTTTTCCTTGAATAAGTTCACCCAAAGGTATGTTTTGGCGAAACAAAAGAAAAATCGATTTTTCGCCGGTGTCTTCCGATTCTCGACATTCTCAGAAAGTCACTCTTATAATGTTTTTTTTTTTTTTTTCTAACACGTAAGTAACATGAAGAGTGTTTTTGAAAACTTATGTAAATAAAGACACCTTACACCGATTTCAATCTACTTTTTCCCCTTCTAAAAAGCGCGCAAATGTCTACCCTGTGTGACAGAGTTTCCCTTCTCTTTCTGCTAGGTGAGAGACGAGACGAAACTTATGCTCACAATCGCTCGACCGTTTGATCACCAGAGTAAACCAATGCTCACAATCTCTCGACCGTCTGATCACCAGAGGAAACCTATGCTCAAAATCGCTCGACCGTCTCAACTACTCAACCACACAAGCAATCACCAATCGTCCTCAGGCGGTTAACGATGCGTCACCTGTGGTGTGAAACTAAGTTTTCAGATCCACTCACGAAAGAAGATAGCTCCTCTAGACGAGTTAACCATCTTCTACCTTACATTAAGATGCATAATAAGGGACCCATGATCTGCCTGGACAGACCATGGGTCTCTAGTAAAGAAATATTGACTATGAAACTTCGACCTCTTTTCACATGTTCAATCATATTAGTTTCTTCAACTGTAAGAGTTTTTCTTCTTCTTTTTTTTTTCTCTCTATAAATGATCTTTTTAATAAGAATGTAAGAAGCTTTGATCAGTTTATTCGTTTAGTAATTCATAGCGAAGATAATTTCTGGATTTGTATAATACCTTCCGGGGATGATAACAAATTCATTTGGCGCTTTAGAGTCTACAAAACATTAAAGAGAGAACACTCCAGAAGACAGGTCTCTTTCGCAAGTCATTACCAACCTCTCAGCGATTTTTGAACCGAAACGGGGTTTCCATTGAAAATCACTGAGCAAACCAACCAACCCCTGATGACTTCCTGTTGAGGACAACCTGAATCGCTAATAAAGTTCATTCCATTTATTGTGTTTATCATAACACTAAGCCTCGCCCAATAGTTGTAGACCACATAATTACCGCAATCTTGATTGCTTTAGTGGATATGCATATATATATACTTGTAGATATATAAGCTCCCAAACAGTCTGCTACCAAACTCTGGGAGTCCCACATTACCCAATTACCAAAGGTGAGTTTCATTTTGATTTTTGTTTTTGGCTATCATTCAGAGGCACTCATAAAACAACCATAAACACAAACAAGTTTTAAATCAGTCCAGAAATCAAAAGCGTCCGTACCTTGGCTTATGGGAATGTAAAGCGTGGAAACAGTTTATTTTTTTTTTCGCTCTGCTCTTTTGCTTGATTTCAGTTGTCCACTTGTAAACGAAGACATATCTTTCAGTCTGTATCCATGCTAAGGCTCAAATTGTTATTCTTCTTTATTTTATTTTTTCGCTAGTCTGTAATTCTCTCTAGGCCTACCGTCCAAACTAACCCTTCACGAAAGCGGAGCTTTAATGGACGGAAAACATTTTAAAAACAAACTTTTTTTAAAAAGGATGTCGTAAAGATAACCATGCTATTTCCCTGACTGAGTTTTCTTCAGACATAAACCTAAAATAACCGGTAACTGTTCCAGTTTTATTATTATTATTTTTTAAATTTCTTCGGCGTATTGCCGACGGTAAACATTTGACGCGTTTTCATAGTGAAACCTCTAGCTTGAAATTCCTGCGGCGTAACATGCATGTGGACGGATTGTCAGGAGAAACTTAGTGGAAGGTCAACTGCGCATGACTGTTGAAAAACCTGTTGATATTGTAAGGTCGACGTGTATGGAGCCCGCTTCGCGTTGACTGAATGCGAGTATTTGCAATCGTTTCCTTCCTTTGTTAACGCTAAATAACCCCGTAATTTTACGTACGAAAAATTTAAATTGTCAGTTCTCTCTTGTTATGTGACGTGTTTTATTGAATGATGTGTTTTCTTGTTTTCTCTTAATTTTTTTTTGTTTCGAACATGCGAATACCGTGAAGGAAGTTTTTGAAAACTTATGCAAACAAATTCAAATACACCTTACACTTATTTCGATGTAATATTCTTTTTTTCCCTACGAAGAAGCGCGCAAATGCCTTCCCTGCGAGGCAGAGTTTCCTTTCTCTTTCTGCTCGATGAGACACGAGAGGAAACCAATGCTCGCAATTATTCAACCGTTTGATCACCATGGACATCACTGTGAAAGTCAAAACGCCGTGAACACTTCAATTTGATTTTGCATGTCAATTGTGTAGCCACCAATCAGATGGGAACTGCAAAAGAAGAGTCAAATTAACGCTCTCAATTAGTCACGAAACTACGCTTCGATCGCGTCGCTTTCCAAAAACATTGTAACCCTGGGCCGGGTTGTTCAAAGCCGGATTAAGCTAACCCAGGGTTAGCGAGAATTTTGATTTCAGTTTTGCAACTGTTTGGTTAGGTAATCTGTTTATATTGTTTGCCCTTCAGTTTTGAGCTGTAGTAATCTCAAACTACACCAAACGTTACAGGTGAAAAACATTTTTAAACAAGACAAAATAATACCTAAGTTGACGTTTAATCCTGAGTTAACGTTAACCGGCTTTCGAACAACCCGGTCCTGTAGTTTACACATTACAAAACCTTGTAACCAATGAAACAAGGATACGTCATCCGCTGAAATTATACTCGTCGTACAAATATAACATTTTTACTGCACCTATTCGTTTGTCAGCCCAAATTGTCCCTGTTCATTGAAAGGGATGAACATACTGTAATAATATTTTACTACTGCAGACTGCAGCAGTCATAAAACCCTCTCAAACATACACAGTCTAAAATCACAAAAAAATAGAATATGTTTACACTTTGGCTTATGAAATGTTAAGCGCGGGGAGAGAAAATTGTTTCAGCATTTCTCTTTTACTCGATTCCTGTTGTCGACTTCTAAACGATAACCGTGTTTTAGTCTGCTAAGATTCGAATTCTTTCAAAGTTTTACTCGAATACAAATCCAAAATATCCCGCAATTGTTTCGTTTTTAAATTTCTCCGGTGTATGGTGGATAGAAAACATTTGATGGGCTTTCAAAGTGATGAACCTCCGTTATTATTATTATTATAAAATTACTACAGCGTAGTATGGCCTTAAACAACAAGAGCGCTGACTTCAGAGGAAAGCTCTAAAGTCAACTGTGCATGACTGTTGAAAAACACATTTACATTGTAAGCACGTACCCGGCGACAAAGGAGCGCACTTTGATTTGTCTGAATGCGAGCACACTCTGTTTTTATATTTATAATAACATTTAAAAAAAAATAGAGCGCCAAGGCTGAGCTGGATTAACCAAAATCTTAAAAACGTATTACTGAAGTACATTCCTCAGTCTAAGAGTCGATTATATTGCTAATCTGTATATGAAATGAAAAGCATCAAATTAAGGTAAGAAAAATGTAAATTAACCCAAATACTTAAGGCATGTTTTGTATAACATTAACAATGGTTTTCTTATTGCATGACTCACATCTCGCTTTGTAATAAACAGCAGTTCGTATTTATAACTGTTCCAAAATAACTTCCACACCATTAAAGTCATCAAATGATACAAAGTCTGAAGTATTATCAAGGTTGTTGACCTTATATTCTTTCAGCACTGAGTGTTAGTACTCAAAGATACCGGTAATTGATTTATTGAAATACGGCAGACCATGTCAATTTAAAAACATCTTAAGCACATTTTCAGCCTCAAATAGCAAACAAAAGACAGTTCAGTTTATTATTATTATGATTATTATTACTATTTTAGAACACTTGAGTGCCGTGAAGGACATTTTTCAAAACTAATGTAAATAAAGACACCTTTCATTGATTTTTTATCGATTTTTCCCCTGCAAAATGCCCGTTTTCTTCCCTGTGTGACAGAGTTTCCCTTCTCTTTCTGCTCGGTGAGAAACGAGAAGAAACTTCTGCTCGCAATCGCTTGACCGTTTGATCACCATGGACATATATTAGTGTCAAAGTCAAAAAGCCGTGAACACTAGCTTAAATTAGATTTTGACGTGTCAATTGTGTAACCACCAATCAAATGCGAGATGGAACTGCAAACAAGGAAACAATTAAATAAACGCTCTTGATCAGTCACGAAACTACGCTTCAATCGCTTTTCTTTCCAAAAAGCATTGTTACCCTGTAGTTTGCACAATGCAATACCTTTGCAATCTCACACATTATTTTTTCTACAATGGGATTCTGCGTCTACAGATAAACCTCGCCTGGAAACCGCCACATTAAACCGGCAAGCTACAGCTACTTTTAGTGTTACTCTGTTGATTGGATTGGCGGACACAAAGCATGTCTGCTGTCGCGAGTTCGAGACAACTTTTCTTTTTCGTATATTACAACACATGGCCAAATTCATTACCTTAAAGGGGCTAGGTGACGCTATGTTAGGTAATTTTGCTTAATTTTGTTAATTATAAGCTCTGAACATCAAATTGGCAGAGCAAGAGTCTCTCATTTGCAAAATCACGGCCACATAACAACGGTGAATGATTTTCCAGCTGTTTAAACGACATTTTGATATAAACTGATGTAAATTTGAGAAAAGGTGGGCCGACGTTTTTCAAATTTACCCAAATGCAATCACCCATTTTAATCCTCCAGTTTTGTCCATCCATGTTCCCTTCTTGGCTTTCGTGTGTTTTTGTTTGAGTTCTTCTATAGTTTTGAGCCGTTCACGGGACTCCCCAGACAATTTTTTCGAGTTCACAATAGTCACTGGAAGGTGTTAACACCTTTTTGACACTATATATACTTTGACACTATATATAACACCTTCCAGTGACTATTGTGAACTCGAAAAAATTGTCTGGGGAGTCTCGTGAGCCATAAAGGCGTAAATTCGGCTACGCATTAGCGTGGCTGTCTTGATGGTGTAGTGGTTAACACATCGGTTCTAGAAAGCCGAGGACGCGGGTTCAAATCCCGTTCAGGACAATTTTCAGAGTTTCACTTGTGTTTATTTAATTGTCTTTATTAATGTCAAATTTTGAGGACAATCTCTCAGCCAAGGACATTATCAGCCGACATACCAGCAAGCCAGAAAGGGGTTTATTTATTTTATAACCCTCCCATTAATTTTCAGTTCGCAATAAACCGCTCGTAAAGTTGGTAAAAAAGCCATTGGTGATCTGATGGCGAATGCACGTGATTGACGTGAGGGAGCAACGTAAATTTGATTGGTTTAAGTAACTCTATTTCCACTGTGATTGGACCAAATTTGACAAGCTGTCATGTGAAATTAATTCTCGTAACGCCCTCTGGATCAAAAACTCGAAAACTTGGCGCTTTTGGTTCATATATTCCGACGTACTGTTCATAAACTTGACTAGAAAGAAATGTATTTCAGTCTCAGAATTTACATCTGTGAAACACAGAATGTGTAAAATCCGTAGCACTTGAAGATGGACTGATTTTTCGTCGCTCTCCTCGCTTGAGATGAAGTACTTCAGCCGGTTGTTGTTGTTTTGAGCTAAAGGTCACCGGGTTTCATCTCGCGTTGGTTTTCACGGCCTCTCTTTCCGAAGTAGAGAATGGTGTTAAGCTATGCAAAACTTTCTGCAGCATTCAGGCCAAGCTGATTTGCTGCATAGAGGACTTCAAGGTCTTCGCTGGAAATTGGACGCTTGTGTTTTGTGAAAGAAATCAATCCCTGTCGCGCAAGATCTTTCACTGATGGATCTAGAGCTTCGTTTGCCAGCTTGAATCAGACTTATCCCGAATAATGGAAAACGGCTTTCTTTGAAGGGAACCGGAAAAAAAATCTGTCCAGCCCGGAATGAATTGGTTTTCACAGTGTTACGACTGTATGGTTTTCCTTCCACTGAATTTTCAGGCTTCTGCGTAAAGAAGGTTTCAACATGGTTGACAATTCTGGCGGCTCCAAGATTTCAAGTGCGACTGGAATTTTTCTCTCCTTCCTCCACGCTTAACGGACGTGAACGGTTGGTTTATTTTATACTTAGTTATCACATCGTATTAAATCTTTATTTTGTAAAATGAATCGGTTTAAATTTACGTAGGACTAAATATTAAAAGTCTACTCGTGACTTTCTCCACCTTCAAAGACATTGACAGCGTATTTTGGTGACTTTTTTGTACTCTCCGGAACAGTACTTGCCATCAGCTTTTAATGTCATCATCGCTAGACTCAGTGACACTAGTTTGGTTTCCTTCCATATTAAATAAGAGAAAAGAAAAGTTGAAATTCTTGTGCTGACTATGTTTCTCTTCGACGGAAAAAAATCGGAGGACAAATATCGACTCGGGCGGGGGTTATTGCGTGATATCTGTCCAGAGATTTATACCACGTGACGTGAAATAGCCAATCAAATCAATCAAAAATTAATGGGAGGGTTATAAATATATATATATATAGTTACAGATTTTAATCTCAGTTTTTTTTTATACATAGTTAGAGATTTTAATAACCTCTCGATTTCGCAAGGCACACAAACGAAAGAAGAAAACAACTCAAGGCAATCATGGTGCGTGCTTGGTTGTTTGCTGTCAAAAAAGGAAAACAAATGAAAATCCAACAGTCATTGTCATCATCATCATCATCATATCAGATTATTATTATTCTGAATGTAGATTTGTACTTCCAAACGGGTTGTAGCTTTTCCGCTTTATGGCTTGCGTCCTGGACTCCAGGCTACTGTGTTCGAGCCCTGGCTGTGTTTTTTTTTCTTTTTTTTTCGGAGCATGAGCCCGCATATCAGACTTATTAGTTTCATTAAATAGACCGATGCATTTGGTAAAAAGCGACTTCCAATGAGAGTACTAGGGAAAAAAACAAAACAAACAAACAAAAAAATTCAAGCATTGGCAAAATGTAGAAGGGATAGACTGAAGTTGGAAAAGCGACTATGACAAAAACAATCGTTTTCTATCACCTGAGTCGCTTCGCAAAATTTAAGACAAGACCGGTGTATATCCTTTCATAACGCAGTCATGTGTGATATTTTGTTCATTCTTGAATTAAGTAAGTAAGTAAGTAAGTAAGTAAGTAAGTAAGTAAGTAAGTAAGTAAGTAAGTAAGTAAGTAAGTAAGTAAGTAAGTAAGTAAGTAAGAACTTTATTTAAGTGTCGAAAACCTTGTAGCCTGGGTGATACCCATACTAATTAGGGACACAACAACAACAAAAAGAATGCTACAGTTAAAAGAGTAATGGGTATGTAGTGCTAAAAATGATCGGTTATTAAAATCTCTAACTATGTATAAAAAAAAACTGAGATTAAAATCTGTAACTATATATATATATATTTATAACCCTCCCATTAATTTTTGATTGATTTGATTGGCTATTTCACGTCACGTGGTATAAATCTCTGGACAGATATCACGCAATAACCCCCGCCCGAGTCGATATTTGTCCTCCGATTTTTTTCCGTCGAAGAGAAACATAGTCAGCACAAGAATTTCAACTTTTCTTTTCTCTTATTTAATATGGAAGGAAACCAAACTAGTGTCACTGAGTCTAGCGATGATGACATTAAAAGCTGATGGCAAGTACTGTTCCGGAGAGTACAAAAAAGTCACCAAAATACGCTGTCAATGTCTTTGAAGGTGGAGAAAGTCACGAGTAGACTTTTAATATTTAGTCCTACGTAAATTTAAACCGATTCATTTTACAAAATAAAGATTTAATACGATGTGATAACTAAGTATAAAATAAACCAACCGTTCACGTCCGTTAAGCGTGGAGGAAGGAGAGAAAAATTCCAGTCGCACTTGAAATCTTGGAGCCGCCAGAATTGTCAACCATGTTGAAACCTTCTTTACGCAGAAGCCTGAAAATTCAGTGGAAGGAAAACCATACAGTCGTAACACTGTGAAAACCAATTCATTCCGGGCTGGACAGATTTTTTTTCCGGTTCCCTTCAAAGAAAGCCGTTTTCCATTATTCGGGATAAGTCTGATTCAAGCTGGCAAACGAAGCTCTAGATCCATCAGTGAAAGATCTTGCGCGACAGGGATTGATTTCTTTCACAAAACACAAGCGTCCAATTTCCAGCGAAGACCTTGAAGTCCTCTATGCAGCAAATCAGCTTGGCCTGAATGCTGCAGAAAGTTTTGCATAGCTTAACACCATTCTCTACTTCGGAAAGAGAGGCCGTGAAAACCAACGCGAGATGAAACCCGGTGACCTTTAGCTCAAAACAACAACAACCGGCTGAAGTACTTCATCTCAAGCGAGGAGAGCGACGAAAAATCAGTCCATCTTCAAGTGCTACGGATTTTACACATTCTGTGTTTCACAGATGTAAATTCTGAGACTGAAATACATTTCTTTCTAGTCAAGTTTATGAACAGTACGTCGGAATATATGAACCAAAAGCGCCAAGTTTTCGAGTTTTTGATCCAGAGGGCGTTACGAGAATTAATTTCACATGACAGCTTGTCAAATTTGGTCCAATCACAGTGGAAATAGAGTTACTTAAACCAATCAAATTTACGTTGCTCCCTCACGTCAATCACGTGCATTCGCCATCAGATCACCAATGGCTTTTTTACCAACTTTACGAGCGGTTTATTGCGAACTGAAAATTAATGGGAGGGTTATAAAATAAATAAACCCCTTTCTGGCTTGCTGGTATGTCGGCTGATAATGTCCTTGGCTGAGAGATTGTCCTCAAAATTTGACATTAATAAAGACAATTAAATAAACACAAGTGAAACTCTGAAAATTGTCCTGAACGGGATTTGAACCCGCGTCCTCGGCTTTCTAGAACCGATGTGTTAACCACTACACCATCAAGACAGCCACGCTAATGCGTAGCCGAATTTACGCCTTTATGGCTCACGAGACTCCCCAGACAATTTTTTCGAGTTCACAATAGTCACTGGAAGGTGTTATATATAGTGTCAAAGTATATATAGTGTCAAAAAGGTGTTAACACCTTCCAGTGACTATTGTGAACTCGAAAAATTGTCTGGGGAGTCCCGTGAACGGCTCAAAACTATAGAAGAACTCAAACAAAACACACGAAAGCCAAGAAGGGAACATGGATGGACAAAACTGGAGGATTAAAATGGGTGATTGCATTTGGGTAAATTTGAAAAACGTCGGCCCACCTTTTCTCAAATTTACATCAGTTTATATCAAAATGTCGTTTAAACAGCTGGAAAATCATTCACCGTTGTTATGTGGCCGTGATTTTGCAAATGAGAGACTCTTGCTCTGCCAATTTGATGTTCAGAGCTTATAATTAACAAAATTAAGCAAAATTACCTAACATAGCGTCACCTAGCCCCTTTAAGGTAATGAATTTGGCCATGTGTTGTAATATACGAAAAAGAAAAGTTGTCTCGAACTCGCGACAGCAGACATGCTTTGTGTCCGCCAATCCAATCAACAGAGTAACACTAAAAGTAGCTGTAGCTTGCCGGTTTAATGTGGCGGTTTCCAGGCGAGGTTTATCTGTAGACGCAGAATCCCATTGTAGAAAAAATAATGTGTGAGATTGCAAAGGTATTGCATTGTGCAAACTACAGGGTAACAATGCTTTTTGGAAAGAAAAGCGATTGAAGCGTAGTTTCGTGACTGATCAAGAGCGTTTATTTAATTGTTTCCTTGTTTGCAGTTCCATCTCGCATTTGATTGGTGGTTACACAATTGACACGTCAAAATCTAATTTAAGCTAGTGTTCACGGCTTTTTGACTTTGACACTAATATATGTCCATGGTGATCAAACGGTCAAGCGATTGCGAGCAGAAGTTTCTTCTCGTTTCTCACCGAGCAGAAAGAGAAGGGAAACTCTGTCACACAGGGAAGAAAACGGGCATTTTGCAGGGGAAAAATCGATAAAAAATCAATGAAAGGTGTCTTTATTTACATTAGTTTTGAAAAATGTCCTTCACGGCACTCAAGTGTTCTAAAATAGTAATAATAATCATAATAATAATAAACTGAACTGTCTTTTGTTTGCTATTTGAGGCTGAAAATGTGCTTAAGATGTTTTTAAATTGACATGGTCTGCCGTATTTCAATAAATCAATTACCGGTATCTTTGAGTACTAACACTCAGTGCTGAAAGAATATAAGGTCAACAACCTTGATAATACTTCAGACTTTGTATCATTTGATGACTTTAATGGTGTGGAAGTTATTTTGGAACAGTTATAAATACGAACTGCTGTTTATTACAAAGCGAGATGTGAGTCATGCAATAAGAAAACCATTGTTAATGTTATACAAAACATGCCTTAAGTATTTGGGTTAATTTACATTTTTCTTACCTTAATTTGATGCTTTTCATTTCATATACAGATTAGCAATATAATCGACTCTTAGACTGAGGAATGTACTTCAGTAATACGTTTTTAAGATTTTGGTTAATCCAGCTCAGCCTTGGCGCTCTATTTTTTTTTTAAATGTTATTATAAATATAAAAACAGAGTGTGCTCGCATTCAGACAAATCAAAGTGCGCTCCTTTGTCGCCGGGTACGTGCTTACAATGTAAATGTGTTTTTCAACAGTCATGCACAGTTGACTTTAGAGCTTTCCTCTGAAGTCAGCGCTCTTGTTGTTTAAGGCCATACTACGCTGTAGTAATTTTATAATAATAATAATAACGGAGGTTCATCACTTTGAAAGCCCATCAAATGTTTTCTATCCACCATACACCGGAGAAATTTAAAAACGAAACAATTGCGGGATATTTTGGATTTGTATTCGAGTAAAACTTTGAAAGAATTCGAATCTTAGCAGACTAAAACACGGTTATCGTTTAGAAGTCGACAACAGGAATCGAGTAAAAGAGAAATGCTGAAACAATTTTCTCTCCCCGCGCTTAACATTTCATAAGCCAAAGTGTAAACATATTCTATTTTTTTGTGATTTTAGACTGTGTATGTTTGAGAGGGTTTTATGACTGCTGCAGTCTGCAGTAGTAAAATATTATTACAGTATGTTCATCCCTTTCAATGAACAGGGACAATTTGGGCTGACAAACGAATAGGTGCAGTAAAAATGTTATATTTGTACGACGAGTATAATTTCAGCGGATGACGTATCCTTGTTTCATTGGTTACAAGGTTTTGTAATGTGTAAACTACAGGACCGGGTTGTTCGAAAGCCGGTTAACGTTAACTCAGGATTAAACGTCAACTTAGGTATTATTTTGTCTTGTTTAAAAATGTTTTTCACCTGTAACGTTTGGTGTAGTTTGAGATTACTACAGCTCAAAACTGAAGGGCAAACAATATAAACAGATTACCTAACCAAACAGTTGCAAAACTGAAATCAAAATTCTCGCTAACCCTGGGTTAGCTTAATCCGGCTTTGAACAACCCGGCCCAGGGTTACAATGTTTTTGGAAAGCGACGCGATCGAAGCGTAGTTTCGTGACTAATTGAGAGCGTTAATTTGACTCTTCTTTTGCAGTTCCCATCTGATTGGTGGCTACACAATTGACATGCAAAATCAAATTGAAGTGTTCACGGCGTTTTGACTTTCACAGTGATGTCCATGGTGATCAAACGGTTGAATAATTGCGAGCATTGGTTTCCTCTCGTGTCTCATCGAGCAGAAAGAGAAAGGAAACTCTGCCTCGCAGGGAAGGCATTTGCGCGCTTCTTCGTAGGGAAAAAAAGAATATTACATCGAAATAAGTGTAAGGTGTATTTGAATTTGTTTGCATAAGTTTTCAAAAACTTCCTTCACGGTATTCGCATGTTCGAAACAAAAAAAAATTAAGAGAAAACAAGAAAACACATCATTCAATAAAACACGTCACATAACAAGAGAGAACTGACAATTTAAATTTTTCGTACGTAAAATTACGGGGTTATTTAGCGTTAACAAAGGAAGGAAACGATTGCAAATACTCGCATTCAGTCAACGCGAAGCGGGCTCCATACACGTCGACCTTACAATATCAACAGGTTTTTCAACAGTCATGCGCAGTTGACCTTCCACTAAGTTTCTCCTGACAATCCGTCCACATGCATGTTACGCCGCAGGAATTTCAAGCTAGAGGTTTCACTATGAAAACGCGTCAAATGTTTACCGTCGGCAATACGCCGAAGAAATTTAAAAAATAATAATAATAAAACTGGAACAGTTACCGGTTATTTTAGGTTTATGTCTGAAGAAAACTCAGTCAGGGAAATAGCATGGTTATCTTTACGACATCCTTTTTAAAAAAAGTTTGTTTTTAAAATGTTTTCCGTCCATTAAAGCTCCGCTTTCGTGAAGGGTTAGTTTGGACGGTAGGCCTAGAGAGAATTACAGACTAGCGAAAAAATAAAATAAAGAAGAATAACAATTTGAGCCTTAGCATGGATACAGACTGAAAGATATGTCTTCGTTTACAAGTGGACAACTGAAATCAAGCAAAAGAGCAGAGCGAAAAAAAAAAAATAAACTGTTTCCACGCTTTACATTCCCATAAGCCAAGGTACGGACGCTTTTGATTTCTGGACTGATTTAAAACTTGTTTGTGTTTATGGTTGTTTTATGAGTGCCTCTGAATGATAGCCAAAAACAAAAATCAAAATGAAACTCACCTTTGGTAATTGGGTAATGTGGGACTCCCAGAGTTTGGTAGCAGACTGTTTGGGAGCTTATATATCTACAAGTATATATATATGCATATCCACTAAAGCAATCAAGATTGCGGTAATTATGTGGTCTACAACTATTGGGCGAGGCTTAGTGTTATGATAAACACAATAAATGGAATGAACTTTATTAGCGATTCAGGTTGTCCTCAACAGGAAGTCATCAGGGGTTGGTTGGTTTGCTCAGTGATTTTCAATGGAAACCCCGTTTCGGTTCAAAAATCGCTGAGAGGTTGGTAATGACTTGCGAAAGAGACCTGTCTTCTGGAGTGTTCTCTCTTTAATGTTTTGTAGACTCTAAAGCGCCAAATGAATTTGTTATCATCCCCGGAAGGTATTATACAAATCCAGAAATTATCTTCGCTATGAATTACTAAACGAATAAACTGATCAAAGCTTCTTACATTCTTATTAAAAAGATCATTTATAGAGAGAAAAAAAAAAGAAGAAGAAAAACTCTTACAGTTGAAGAAACTAATATGATTGAACATGTGAAAAGAGGTCGAAGTTTCATAGTCAATATTTCTTTACTAGAGACCCATGGTCTGTCCAGGCAGATCATGGGTCCCTTATTATGCATCTTAATGTAAGGTAGAAGATGGTTAACTCGTCTAGAGGAGCTATCTTCTTTCGTGAGTGGATCTGAAAACTTAGTTTCACACCACAGGTGACGCATCGTTAACCGCCTGAGGACGATTGGTGATTGCTTGTGTGGTTGAGTAGTTGAGACGGTCGAGCGATTTTGAGCATAGGTTTCCTCTGGTGATCAGACGGTCGAGAGATTGTGAGCATTGGTTTACTCTGGTGATCAAACGGTCGAGCGATTGTGAGCATAAGTTTCGTCTCGTCTCTCACCTAGCAGAAAGAGAAGGGAAACTCTGTCACACAGGGTAGACATTTGCGCGCTTTTTAGAAGGGGAAAAAGTAGATTGAAATCGGTGTAAGGTGTCTTTATTTACATAAGTTTTCAAAAACACTCTTCATGTTACTTACGTGTTAGAAAAAAAAAAAAAAAAACATTATAAGAGTGACTTTCTGAGAATGTCGAGAATCGGAAGACACCGGCGAAAAATCGATTTTTCTTTTGTTTCGCCAAAACATACCTTTGGGTGAACTTATTCAAGGAAAAATAGTTTAAAGTTCCAACGATTTCTTTTGCGGCCAAAATTTAAGAAAGTTCGAAATTTGCATATAATGGCAGTTTTCGCAACATAAAATCTTCAAATTTCACGCTTCTTTACGAAAACATCAGGGACGTAAAAAACATCCTATGAAAACGAAACTTGGCACAATTGTTATTTCAGTCTTATACTTTAAAATCGTGTAGTAAGTTTCTTGAAGTTTTGTTCACAGCTTTTTAACGAAGGGTATTTGTACAGTCGCCATTTGTGTCACTTGGCAAGGAACAAATAAGGGCCAACTTCGACTAGGATAAATGGCCACTGGTATATATCATTTGGTCAAAATATTTATATTTTAGGAAACCTTGCTTATTGGTTTTTTCACCAGAAAAGTTATAGCCCTGGGAATTAAAATGTTCCCCGTCAGTAAAATAAAATGTTACAGCATGTAAGCGAGTTCAACTTTATGCAAATCACGAGGCTGCTCTTTGGAAGTCAACGGTTTAAAACAGGAAACAACGGCTCACCGTCATTTACGCTCCTTCTGCCGCTATAGAAATTATTTTAACTTCCCCGTGTCCTTTTGAGTTGTTCTTAAAATATTTCCAGTGACACAGCGAGCATAAACGGCCATAAAATTTGACAAGGTCGACAATGTTTACATTTGCTGTCGCACACGCAGGTGTGGATCTTTTCATCGTATTGCTTAGTCGAGAGTCCTTTAAAAGTATGAGAATACACACTTCAAAATGAAGCAAATCAGTCTCTCATATCTGTATAGTTCATCAGTCCGCTTATGGGTAAATAACTCAGTCTCCGTTCACTGAATAAACAAGTCGAATGACCTTTGCGGTGTGAGAGGTCACATGTTAATGCCGTTATGTTACTTTCTCCCGGTTTCACATTACAAGGGTAACGCCGTATTTCACAAGGTAAAAAAAAAGGTAAAAGTCTGCATGCGAGCCAACTGTGGCCCACCAGGCCGAAGCTTATCCCGGTTTCTGTAGCATGAAGCGACTGGGAGTATTTCTACTCTCCCCTGGATGGGATGCTAGTCCATCGCAGGGTTACCCCAGGCATTAAATTCGCCGGTACTCATTTATACCCCTGAGTCGAGAGAGGCACCTTTTCACATGGCATTTGGTTTTATTTAAAATGGTCTCAAATATATTTTATTTAGGAAGCAAAAACAACAAATGATTAAATCACGAAATTAAGGCGGCACAGCACAGCTTTTTTTCTTTCACAAGATAAACAAATCTGCAAGCATTGGCGCATTTTCAAATGAAAGATAGGGCGGACCCAGACCTTGAGCTAAGGGCCTGTTTACATGGAGGTGGGGGACCCCAGGTAGGTGAGGTAACCCGCCTAGCCCTGGTCGAAAAATGGCCCGCGTTTACATGCAAACTTACAACCCCGGGGTCTCAGGGTGACGTTACTAGACGTTGTTGCTTGGTCGCTAGGCATGTAAACAGAGAAAATGGCGGGCGAACGACGCATTTTGACGGTCAGTGTTGTTTTCCTCTCATTATCTGGTCTCGCTGCAACATTTCAGTGCTCTGGCTTTTTTATTTTTTTTAATTTGGCGCGCTTTGGCGCGCTTGCAAATGTAACATGAACTCGACCCCGGCTAGGCGGGTTTCCCCACCTTGAGTCGTTTACATGGCAAAATGCGACCCCGGCTGACATGGTTACCCTAACCTCACCTACCTGGGTTCCCCCTCCTCCATGTTAACAGGCCCTAAGAGGTGGAGTGGGGGGGGGGGGGGGGGGGGGGTTGATTTACTTGTCCTGCTGCTATAAGACTCCAAATACACTCTTTTTTATAAGAATATATTTTATAAGAATATCGAGGCTTAAATTTTCGAATATTTAAGAATTTAAGAATATTTTAAGAATAAAGCCGAGGCTGAGATTTTGAAAAGGATAGATATAATTTTGTGTTGAAACGTCTGTAAATACAATACAATTTTATGTTTTTAACTTAACCGTATAAAATTATTCCTTTCTATGAACGGCGAAACTAGCCAACTAAACGAAAAAACCTGCAGTCGACGACACATGACAACGCGATTCAGATCTAGATACCAAACACTTGGAATTGATACCCCAATAAATTCTAAAACGGAAATGTCATAAGCTATAATTTAAGAATAATACAAGAATATTCTCCGCCTAAAATCGGCAGAAAAAATAAGAATATTCAGCCTGGCATGGAAAAACAACATTCTTATAAAAAAAAGAGTGTAAACATGTTTGTCTGTCTGTCTGTCTGCTGGCTTTTCTCCCTTCTGTGGGAGGGAGGGGGGGGGGGGGGGGGGGACCTGGACCCGCTACTGTAAGTTTACTAAAATATATAAAAA
>JAHPZR010022835.1:10000-15755 GCA_019787425.1 Platygyra sinensis | reverse complement strand
AATTATCACGTTTGCTAGTTCAACGTATCAATGAATTAAAAATAAACGAAATTCAACGTAAAACACCACAGTAAAATTTAAAACCTTCTTGACAGTAATTGTAAGTTGTTTTTGGGCCTTGAACTAACAAGTTACATATAGGGGAATCCTTGTTTACAATATTTGCCTCATTAGCATAAGCAATTCAGTTTCTGATGGAGCTACAAATAAATCACTTCTGAATATTGAAAGGTCATACTAGGATTAACTTCGCCAATGAATATGAGCCTAATGTATTGAATAGTTTTGTGCAACGCGGGTTCAAAAACTCAAAATTTTACAAAGAATGTATGAACTCATTAACGCTTTTGCCACCCAGAAATTTTGCAGTTTTTGAAAGACAATTTCTCCCTCAATATTACACGCAAAGAGCTAAGAATTTCAGCATGTATTAAGTTTTCCTAGCTCTTTAGCTGTCTGGAATCAATTCATATCTGACATGCTTATTTCTTTGAGCAAAGCCGTATGCAAATGAAGAAAAATGTAAACAATGACGTCAGCATGAATCCCCCTATAGGCAGCAGATGACTCAAACTGTACTTACAGTCCTGCATAACACTCTGCACTATCTGAGATTGTCTCACTAGTTTTTAAGGTTATTCCTCACAATTGCACTGCGCATCCTTTCTGCGCATAATTTATGGCGTCATTTAGCGCGTTCTCGTGCACGTGCACACTGAAAACATGGCGGATTTGCCTTGATATTGAGCTCTTTCAGTTGAAAAATGGCTATAGCTCACCAACGAGCATGGGCACCCCAATTTTTTTTCCAGTCATTGTAATCAACTTATCATAAACTTTGCTTGAGGAAAGACTGATCTGATTTCTATTGCTGAAAAATGAATAAATAGCGAAAATAGCAAGTAAACTGTGGTCTTTTCTATTTTGCCCCATGGTAACCATGTCAAGAAATTTGGCTGAAATTTCAATCAAGGATTCAGCTTTCTGTCTAAATCAAACTTTAAAAGTTTATTTGTGTCCGATACAACGCAATGACTCCAGTTTAATGCGTGTTCTCATGATTCTCGGTCACAAAAATTTACAATTATTACTGGGAATGCGTTCTTGTAATAAGCGTTAAATAATGCCAAAATGGGTCATTTTCAATACTTCAGTGCTCCTTAATGAGTATGGGCACCCCCCTTTTTTTTATTTCAAAATTGAAGTTCTCATATGATAAATATTCAGTGGGCAAAGTTTGAACGAAAATCTATTGCCAGTTTTATTTCAGGGGAATTACCTTAATCATGTTAACTTTCTCAACCACATACTACCATATTTGGGCCTTGGCGGTTCTGTTTACTGACTTTTCGCCAGCATCTCGTTCTGCTAGTCAATAAACTGTTTTGTCCAAACATTGTAGTCTGTGTTTGATATTATAAGTAATTGTACAAGGATCACCAGGGGTTATGATTGCTAATTGCTATTGAGAACACGCCCTTGTTGGGCTGGCCTTCAGCGGGTTTAGCGTATCACCTTTCAAATCTTTTCACGCTAGCGTCGAGGTAGTCGTCGCTTACAGTTTCTCAGTGTAAAAGTTTTTGACCTCTAAATAAGAGTCGTAAGAACATGTTCCAGCTGTCTACACAGTCAATGGCATCTTGTTCACTAATACTGAGACTTTAAAGACCTGACTCTTTCATCAAATCCCCACGTATCTTTAATGCTACATGGACCAGAGAAAACAACATCTCTTCGTATGGCTCGTATGTTGGCATTGTTAGCACATCATCGGTGTAAGCGCTCTCGTTAGCTGATACAGCAACATTGTTGAATTTTGTAGGAATAAGCAAACTCAAACGTTCTGATGGGCTTTTCTCGAGAGGCTGGACACAGTCCATCGCATTTCCAAGTCTGAGCAACAACTTCTCTTTCAAAGTTGATCTGTGGCTGACGAAAGACCTGGGAGATTGGATTTTCTCTTTACTCGTGTACTGTGCGTAAAAGGTCCCATGCCAGAGACAATTCAAGAATCGTTATTTTTTTTCCAAGTTAATCATCTAGACGATCTACAACTTCTCTGTTTGCTACGTTCCCCCCCCCGGGGGGGGGGGGGGGGGGGGCTACGTCCCGGTACTTTTTTCGTTTAGTCGTCGCTTTGGAAACATTTTTGCTGTAACTTGTAGCTTCTCTTACATCATCCTTTGGCTCATTACTCTTCTGACAAAAGTTACACAGTCTCAAGTCAGCTTCCAAAGCTCTCCTGAGGTTCAAAACTGGATCCATTCCAACATTCCACGGCTTCAAACAGCGTTCTACTTGCCACAGATCGAGCGATGGTATACTAAACAACGAAGATGAGTGACCAGGCTTAGTTACCACTGGACTTGACTAGACTCAGACAGTGGGGGTGAAATTAAAAAGCGTGACAGTGACCGCGTTTCTGTTTTAACATTCGAATGCGTAGCCATCATCTTCATTGAAAAAGCCCCCTGAACCCAAATAACAGTGCATATGAAACAGTTTTCTGTTTTAATTCTGCCAGTTAAAAAAAAACGTGTTTCTCTGGGTGAGGAAATTTTATGAAAACATAAATGACGTCATGCACTGGCCCAAGAGACAGGCAGGTCTTTAGTTAGTCAGAATCATCATCAATCTTTATTTATCCACGAGATCATATCACTTTACATGGTCTTCCTAGGAATCGTGTTTAAAACTAGACTAAAATACTCTAAGGAACTATAATGTTAAAAATACAAAAACTTACATTATGAATGATAAGAGTTAAAATGAGTCAAGGTGTATTAGAAAAATCTTTCCCATCAAATGAAGTTTTAAAAACATTTAAACTAGACAGTTTTCTAATCTCTGAGGGAATCTTGTTCCACAGAACAGATCCTCTGTAGTGGAGGCTCCCTTTTGCAGACTCAGTTCTGGGTCTGGAGACATAATAATTCATCTCAGAATTTCTGAGATTGTGTGAATGTACATTTGAGGTGTTGGTAAAGATCCGCCTCAGATACGCTGGGGGAAGATTATTATGGATTTTATACATTGTCACAGCCAACTGTTTAATTCTCAGAATACGAAGCATGTAACATATTATAACAGAATTGGCTTCGAAAAAATCCAAATTTGTAATATTTAACTTAGTGGTTTCCCCTTTTCTACACATTGCGATGACGTCATTTTAAATGTCATTTTTGTGACGTCAACTTTTAGACTGAAGATCACAAAATGAGCTTTGGTAACAAGCAGTTTCGTTTTCTGAACGTCAGATTACATCAGAAAACTCTTGTTACCGGCTTTTACTGAGAAACGCTTGTTGATTTTTCTGAGAAGCAGTTTATGCAAATACCAACTAATTTAAAGCAACTCTCGCACTTTGGGTTATGAAATGTTAGCCTGCGAGCAGGCTCACTTGTTTGGGTAGGGTATCACGGCCAAAGGCGACAGAGAACCGAGAACCGGCGAAGCCGGCGAGAACTGAGAATGAGGCGAGGAAAAGTGAGCCTGCACGCGAGCTATTGAGGTTTGAATTCCGCCCCTAGCGAGGTGTCAAGTCGGCATTTCACATGTGTCAATAGGAGCGAAGCAAAAAGTAAAAAGACATGACAGCACATTGCACGTAACGTGGAGACTCGGAGGATGGTCAAACTTCATGGATGGCGCAATGAGTTAACTTTCAACTGTTGACTTCTGGAATTTTTTTTTAATTCGAACCACGTATAACAGAATTTCCATGCTTGAACTATAACGGCTACATTTGAGAAACAACGAATATTGAAAGCTAAAGAAACATGTGAAAACCAATTTGATAACAACAAAACAAATAAACTCTTCGCCGCGCGACGAATTATATTACAGCGCTGCGAAAGAAAGATGAAAGTTGTAAGTCAAAAAGACGAAAAAAACTAGCTAATTACTTTGAGATCAATCGTATTTCAACTGTACTAAATTAGTAGCCATTTAGTTCTTTTCTCAGCAGTTCTGTAGTAGCTGAATAAGACTCCAAAGAATATATTTGAACGAAGCGAATAAACTAAACAAAAAAAAACCGTGATCGTTGCCGCAAATAAACGTATGCCTTCTCTGCTGATGCAAACAGACGTTGTGGCACAGGATCGTGGCTAAAAATGTCATTTACATCTTGTAGCGAAGCACAGGTCAAACCGAGAGGTTGTCCTTCCTTAACCTGGTCTTCAATTAGACCTATCAACGGGCAAATAACTAGAATCATACCGTTCGGATACTCTCCTCAAATATTCTTCTGTTCGATCGCTGTGGACAACAGCTAAAAAAAAAATCTTACCGAAACCGGTCGGCATCACTGCGAAAACATCCCTCCCTTCCAGCAAACAATTAACAGCTATTTTCTGTTCTAGTTTTAGTTCAAAATTTAGTCAGAATTAATCGAAAGCTTGAGGAACGCTCCTTGAACAAAGCCTACAGACGGTTCGCGTGATGTGAAATGCAGTAAGCTTGCACTGGTTTCTGTAATCTGTCAATTTTAACCAATCGGATCGCTGCGTTCGTCAGCGAACGCAGGGAATTCAAAACTCAATAGCTCGCGTGCAGGCTCACTTTTCCTCGCCCCATTCTTCTTGCCAGCTCGCGGTTGCAGCTCCCGCACCTTTGCTCGCGATACCCTACCCAGACAAGTGAGCCTGCTCACAGGCTAACGTAGTTCGTGCATGCACCATACGAGATCGAGAGATTGTGAGCAGAGGTTTCCTCTCGGCGTAGTAGAATGAATTCACAAACCCCGATTCTTATATGCTAGTTGGAATCCTTAAATGCTAATGTACAAGAACAATAGAGCCAGTACGTTCTAAAGTACACCGTCCTAATTTCGACATGGTTTCCCGCAAACAAAAACGACACTGCTTGCACCGTTTTTCTTGAGCTGGGTCACTACTGACACCCGCCCGTGAGAGCCAGCCAGATGCCTTTATTAAATCACAGGAACAGAAGGCGAGCGCAAGGCTTTAACACGCTCATCTCTAAAAAAGGGTAAAATAGAACACGTTTTTAAGGATATGAAGCCAGCGGTAGGCGGCACCCTCGCTGGCTTATGCCTGTGTGCGTGGAGCTAGTTACTCTTTTGTCTCAAAGAAGAGTGACTCTTTAAAGCAGTCAAGAAGATACAGCGAAAAGTAACCTTAACAGTTTCCCACAAATGCGCACACGTTCTAGTTACGTACTGAACTGTCTATAGGCGGGGAGTAATGTTGAATGCTAAAACGAATATATGTCTTGTTTGGGCACGTTTTAGCGTGCGCACGTAGCCATCATTTACTTCTTCTTGTCATGGAATAAAAGGTACCTTGCACGGGCCAGTTGGTGTCGCTAAGCTTTATGATCGTTTCCAGGCGGTATCTGGAATGTGAAAACAAATTGCCTCTATATCTGTTCAATGAAAAATAGTTTTAAACATCGTGTTTATTTGTAAGTTGTAGGCTGGAGTTCTATGATTTTGAACACACTCATTAGTGTTTGAGGATTTTAATTAGCATATAAGAATCGGGGTTTGTGAAATCACTCTAGTGTGGACGTAAAACATTTGATGCGTCTTTATATTGAAACCTCTGTTTTGATATTCCTACGGCGTTGTATATACGGGGCGTTAAAAAAAAAAAAAGACAGCGTGAATGTCCATGGGAATGCAGGAATGTCAGGAAAAAGCTAAAAAGTCAACTGCGCATGACTGTTGACACACTTGTTAACGTTTTAAAGTGGTACTATGATCAAAAATTCGTTCCTTTTTTTTCTTCAG
>JAHPZR010022835.1:0-7500 GCA_019787425.1 Platygyra sinensis | reverse complement strand
TGAATGATCTGGGTCAAGTATAACCGGACTTATCATTTTATTTCGACGAGGACCGAACACTAAATACACAATAAACAGTCGTGAAATGACTCGCCGACACGTGTTGAAACACAGATCTTTCCTTGTAAAAACATAAAGTTCACGTGTTAAAATAGGGACTTCAAGCGTCTGTTTCAATTTTCTTTTCATTTTTGGTAGCTTAAGATCGAGCAAGTGTCAAAGACACGGTAGTTTGTCGGTGAATTTGCGAAGTGATCAAAAACTCGAAATGTGATAGCTTTCATTCATCGGCATGACGTTTTAACAATATGCAAATTTTTGCCGTTCACGTTTCCCATAAAAAATAACATGCTTAATGTAAAGAAACTCGTATCTCTTCTCTGAAATACATGTTATCAATTCAAATAGAGTTCATAGCCAACTTATTAGAAGACCGTTGGCATCACAAGAATACAAGAGATTTTGATATTTTCACGAACGTGACTGGGCAAGGTATGAAATGCCCGCAGCTGTAAAACCGGTGTTGAACGTAAGTCATACATACTACACAAGGTAAGCAAGGACAAT
The DNA here is from genome assembly GCA_019787425.1 of Platygyra sinensis. Lineage (NCBI taxonomy): Eukaryota > Metazoa > Cnidaria > Anthozoa > Scleractinia > Merulinidae > Platygyra > Platygyra sinensis. The sequence goes on along the minus strand of JAHPZR010022835.1, from coordinate 6,933 downwards.
TCTCTTATATATCGGCCAATAAAAAGTTTTTCTAGACAATTTTATTTTTAGGTGAGACTCGACTGTGCCTTTCGCTTCACTTTGCATTTTCACTTACGCGTGCCCTGTCCTTTCGAAGTGTCACCGCAAAGAACCGCAAAGAAGTTCTTGCGGTTTGAACATCCTACCGCAAAGAATTCTTGCGCTTTTATCGTGCAGCCGCAAAGAACTTCTTCTTGCGGAAGCAAAAAGAAGTTCTTGCGCGTGCATTATTTTTGGGCTGTACTGTATTAGCAGCGAAAGCAAAGCGTAATTTTTCGTGTGAGATTTGCGTTTTCAGCTTGCTCCTTTTGTGCCTCTAATCACTCAGGCACGCTCGAATATCGATTCGAGCTAAATGGAAGACAGCATGAGAAGTTTTGAAATGGCATTAAGCAAAACTGGAGCCCTACCTGCTCTGGCTATATCAGCAGTCGATGACTGAATTTGCATTCACTGTCAAGGGCATTATCATGCCCACTTACGTCTGAATAAATTCAGACGATGTCTAAAGATCTGACCCGGATAGTCGCTGCTTAAAAAAAAAAACAAAAAACAAATTTCACTTTCTTTTACCAACACAATAGTAACTCGGAGAAACAAACTCTTACCACCAGCAGACAGCACTTTTTTATATATTTTAGTAAACTTACAGTAGCGGGTCCAGGTCCCCCCCCCCCCCCTCCCTCCCACAGAAGGGAGAAAAGCCAGCAGACAGACAGACAGACAAACATGTTTACACTCTTTTTTTATAAGAATGTTGTTTTTCCATGCCAGGCTGAATATTCTTATTTTTTCTGCCGATTTTAGGCGGAGAATATTCTTGTATTATTCTTAAATTATAGCTTATGACATTTCCGTTTTAGAATTTATTGGGGTATCAATTCCAAGTGTTTGGTATCTAGATCTGAATCGCGTTGTCATGTGTCGTCGACTGCAGGTTTTTTCGTTTAGTTGGCTAGTTTCGCCGTTCATAGAAAGGAATAATTTTATACGGTTAAGTTAAAAACATAAAATTGTATTGTATTTACAGACGTTTCAACACAAAATTATATCTATCCTTTTCAAAATCTCAGCCTCGGCTTTATTCTTAAAATATTCTTAAATTCTTAAAATATTCGAAAATTTAAGCCTCGATATTCTTATAAAATATATTCTTATAAAAAAGAGTGTATTTGGAGTCTTATAGCAGCAGGACAAGTAAATCAACCCCCCCCCCCCCCCCCCCCCCACTCCACCTCTTAGGGCCTGTTAACATGGAGGAGGGGGAACCCAGGTAGGTGAGGTTAGGGTAACCATGTCAGCCGGGGTCGCATTTTGCCATGTAAACGACTCAAGGTGGGGAAACCCGCCTAGCCGGGGTCGAGTTCATGTTACATTTGCAAGCGCGCCAAAGCGCGCCAAATTAAAAAAAATAAAAAAGCCAGAGCACTGAAATGTTGCAGCGAGACCAGATAATGAGAGGAAAACAACACTGACCGTCAAAATGCGTCGTTCGCCCGCCATTTTCTCTGTTTACATGCCTAGCGACCAAGCAACAACGTCTAGTAACGTCACCCTGAGACCCCGGGGTTGTAAGTTTGCATGTAAACGCGGGCCATTTTTCGACCAGGGCTAGGCGGGTTACCTCACCTACCTGGGGTCCCCCACCTCCATGTAAACAGGCCCTTAGCTCAAGGTCTGGGTCCGCCCTATCTTTCATTTGAAAATGCGCCAATGCTTGCAGATTTGTTTATCTTGTGAAAGAAAAAAAGCTGTGCTGTGCCGCCTTAATTTCGTGATTTAATCATTTGTTGTTTTTGCTTCCTAAATAAAATATATTTGAGACCATTTTAAATAAAACCAAATGCCATGTGAAAAGGTGCCTCTCTCGACTCAGGGGTATAAATGAGTACCGGCGAATTTAATGCCTGGGGTAACCCTGCGATGGACTAGCATCCCATCCAGGGGAGAGTAGAAATACTCCCAGTCGCTTCATGCTACAGAAACCGGGATAAGCTTCGGCCTGGTGGGCCACAGTTGGCTCGCATGCAGACTTTTACCTTTTTTTTACCTTGTGAAATACGGCGTTACCCTTGTAATGTGAAACCGGGAGAAAGTAACATAACGGCATTAACATGTGACCTCTCACACCGCAAAGGTCATTCGACTTGTTTATTCAGTGAACGGAGACTGAGTTATTTACCCATAAGCGGACTGATGAACTATACAGATATGAGAGACTGATTTGCTTCATTTTGAAGTGTGTATTCTCATACTTTTAAAGGACTCTCGACTAAGCAATACGATGAAAAGATCCACACCTGCGTGTGCGACAGCAAATGTAAACATTGTCGACCTTGTCAAATTTTATGGCCGTTTATGCTCGCTGTGTCACTGGAAATATTTTAAGAACAACTCAAAAGGACACGGGGAAGTTAAAATAATTTCTATAGCGGCAGAAGGAGCGTAAATGACGGTGAGCCGTTGTTTCCTGTTTTAAACCGTTGACTTCCAAAGAGCAGCCTCGTGATTTGCATAAAGTTGAACTCGCTTACATGCTGTAACATTTTATTTTACTGACGGGGAACATTTTAATTCCCAGGGCTATAACTTTTCTGGTGAAAAAACCAATAAGCAAGGTTTCCTAAAATATAAATATTTTGACCAAATGATATATACCAGTGGCCATTTATCCTAGTCGAAGTTGGCCCTTATTTGTTCCTTGCCAAGTGACACAAATGGCGACTGTACAAATACCCTTCGTTAAAAAGCTGTGAACAAAACTTCAAGAAACTTACTACACGATTTTAAAGTATAAGACTGAAATAACAATTGTGCCAAGTTTCGTTTTCATAGGATGTTTTTTACGTCCCTGATGTTTTCGTAAAGAAGCGTGAAATTTGAAGATTTTATGTTGCGAAAACTGCCATTATATGCAAATTTCGAACTTTCTTAAATTTTGGCCGCAAAAGAAATCGTTGGAACTTTAAACTATTTTTCCTTGAATAAGTTCACCCAAAGGTATGTTTTGGCGAAACAAAAGAAAAATCGATTTTTCGCCGGTGTCTTCCGATTCTCGACATTCTCAGAAAGTCACTCTTATAATGTTTTTTTTTTTTTTTTCTAACACGTAAGTAACATGAAGAGTGTTTTTGAAAACTTATGTAAATAAAGACACCTTACACCGATTTCAATCTACTTTTTCCCCTTCTAAAAAGCGCGCAAATGTCTACCCTGTGTGACAGAGTTTCCCTTCTCTTTCTGCTAGGTGAGAGACGAGACGAAACTTATGCTCACAATCGCTCGACCGTTTGATCACCAGAGTAAACCAATGCTCACAATCTCTCGACCGTCTGATCACCAGAGGAAACCTATGCTCAAAATCGCTCGACCGTCTCAACTACTCAACCACACAAGCAATCACCAATCGTCCTCAGGCGGTTAACGATGCGTCACCTGTGGTGTGAAACTAAGTTTTCAGATCCACTCACGAAAGAAGATAGCTCCTCTAGACGAGTTAACCATCTTCTACCTTACATTAAGATGCATAATAAGGGACCCATGATCTGCCTGGACAGACCATGGGTCTCTAGTAAAGAAATATTGACTATGAAACTTCGACCTCTTTTCACATGTTCAATCATATTAGTTTCTTCAACTGTAAGAGTTTTTCTTCTTCTTTTTTTTTTCTCTCTATAAATGATCTTTTTAATAAGAATGTAAGAAGCTTTGATCAGTTTATTCGTTTAGTAATTCATAGCGAAGATAATTTCTGGATTTGTATAATACCTTCCGGGGATGATAACAAATTCATTTGGCGCTTTAGAGTCTACAAAACATTAAAGAGAGAACACTCCAGAAGACAGGTCTCTTTCGCAAGTCATTACCAACCTCTCAGCGATTTTTGAACCGAAACGGGGTTTCCATTGAAAATCACTGAGCAAACCAACCAACCCCTGATGACTTCCTGTTGAGGACAACCTGAATCGCTAATAAAGTTCATTCCATTTATTGTGTTTATCATAACACTAAGCCTCGCCCAATAGTTGTAGACCACATAATTACCGCAATCTTGATTGCTTTAGTGGATATGCATATATATATACTTGTAGATATATAAGCTCCCAAACAGTCTGCTACCAAACTCTGGGAGTCCCACATTACCCAATTACCAAAGGTGAGTTTCATTTTGATTTTTGTTTTTGGCTATCATTCAGAGGCACTCATAAAACAACCATAAACACAAACAAGTTTTAAATCAGTCCAGAAATCAAAAGCGTCCGTACCTTGGCTTATGGGAATGTAAAGCGTGGAAACAGTTTATTTTTTTTTTTCGCTCTGCTCTTTTGCTTGATTTCAGTTGTCCACTTGTAAACGAAGACATATCTTTCAGTCTGTATCCATGCTAAGGCTCAAATTGTTATTCTTCTTTATTTTATTTTTTCGCTAGTCTGTAATTCTCTCTAGGCCTACCGTCCAAACTAACCCTTCACGAAAGCGGAGCTTTAATGGACGGAAAACATTTTAAAAACAAACTTTTTTTAAAAAGGATGTCGTAAAGATAACCATGCTATTTCCCTGACTGAGTTTTCTTCAGACATAAACCTAAAATAACCGGTAACTGTTCCAGTTTTATTATTATTATTTTTTAAATTTCTTCGGCGTATTGCCGACGGTAAACATTTGACGCGTTTTCATAGTGAAACCTCTAGCTTGAAATTCCTGCGGCGTAACATGCATGTGGACGGATTGTCAGGAGAAACTTAGTGGAAGGTCAACTGCGCATGACTGTTGAAAAACCTGTTGATATTGTAAGGTCGACGTGTATGGAGCCCGCTTCGCGTTGACTGAATGCGAGTATTTGCAATCGTTTCCTTCCTTTGTTAACGCTAAATAACCCCGTAATTTTACGTACGAAAAATTTAAATTGTCAGTTCTCTCTTGTTATGTGACGTGTTTTATTGAATGATGTGTTTTCTTGTTTTCTCTTAATTTTTTTTTGTTTCGAACATGCGAATACCGTGAAGGAAGTTTTTGAAAACTTATGCAAACAAATTCAAATACACCTTACACTTATTTCGATGTAATATTCTTTTTTTCCCTACGAAGAAGCGCGCAAATGCCTTCCCTGCGAGGCAGAGTTTCCTTTCTCTTTCTGCTCGATGAGACACGAGAGGAAACCAATGCTCGCAATTATTCAACCGTTTGATCACCATGGACATCACTGTGAAAGTCAAAACGCCGTGAACACTTCAATTTGATTTTGCATGTCAATTGTGTAGCCACCAATCAGATGGGAACTGCAAAAGAAGAGTCAAATTAACGCTCTCAATTAGTCACGAAACTACGCTTCGATCGCGTCGCTTTCCAAAAACATTGTAACCCTGGGCCGGGTTGTTCAAAGCCGGATTAAGCTAACCCAGGGTTAGCGAGAATTTTGATTTCAGTTTTGCAACTGTTTGGTTAGGTAATCTGTTTATATTGTTTGCCCTTCAGTTTTGAGCTGTAGTAATCTCAAACTACACCAAACGTTACAGGTGAAAAACATTTTTAAACAAGACAAAATAATACCTAAGTTGACGTTTAATCCTGAGTTAACGTTAACCGGCTTTCGAACAACCCGGTCCTGTAGTTTACACATTACAAAACCTTGTAACCAATGAAACAAGGATACGTCATCCGCTGAAATTATACTCGTCGTACAAATATAACATTTTTACTGCACCTATTCGTTTGTCAGCCCAAATTGTCCCTGTTCATTGAAAGGGATGAACATACTGTAATAATATTTTACTACTGCAGACTGCAGCAGTCATAAAACCCTCTCAAACATACACAGTCTAAAATCACAAAAAAATAGAATATGTTTACACTTTGGCTTATGAAATGTTAAGCGCGGGGAGAGAAAATTGTTTCAGCATTTCTCTTTTACTCGATTCCTGTTGTCGACTTCTAAACGATAACCGTGTTTTAGTCTGCTAAGATTCGAATTCTTTCAAAGTTTTACTCGAATACAAATCCAAAATATCCCGCAATTGTTTCGTTTTTAAATTTCTCCGGTGTATGGTGGATAGAAAACATTTGATGGGCTTTCAAAGTGATGAACCTCCGTTATTATTATTATTATAAAATTACTACAGCGTAGTATGGCCTTAAACAACAAGAGCGCTGACTTCAGAGGAAAGCTCTAAAGTCAACTGTGCATGACTGTTGAAAAACACATTTACATTGTAAGCACGTACCCGGCGACAAAGGAGCGCACTTTGATTTGTCTGAATGCGAGCACACTCTGTTTTTATATTTATAATAACATTTAAAAAAAAAATAGAGCGCCAAGGCTGAGCTGGATTAACCAAAATCTTAAAAACGTATTACTGAAGTACATTCCTCAGTCTAAGAGTCGATTATATTGCTAATCTGTATATGAAATGAAAAGCATCAAATTAAGGTAAGAAAAATGTAAATTAACCCAAATACTTAAGGCATGTTTTGTATAACATTAACAATGGTTTTCTTATTGCATGACTCACATCTCGCTTTGTAATAAACAGCAGTTCGTATTTATAACTGTTCCAAAATAACTTCCACACCATTAAAGTCATCAAATGATACAAAGTCTGAAGTATTATCAAGGTTGTTGACCTTATATTCTTTCAGCACTGAGTGTTAGTACTCAAAGATACCGGTAATTGATTTATTGAAATACGGCAGACCATGTCAATTTAAAAACATCTTAAGCACATTTTCAGCCTCAAATAGCAAACAAAAGACAGTTCAGTTTATTATTATTATGATTATTATTACTATTTTAGAACACTTGAGTGCCGTGAAGGACATTTTTCAAAACTAATGTAAATAAAGACACCTTTCATTGATTTTTTATCGATTTTTCCCCTGCAAAATGCCCGTTTTCTTCCCTGTGTGACAGAGTTT